>CAODLS010165178.1:0-11306 GCA_948243855.1 Flueggea neowawraea | reverse complement strand
CCCCCCCCCCCCCCCCCCCCCACCACCCCCCCCCCCACCCCCCCACCCCCTCCCTCCGCCCTTATCGGTTAGTACTCACTACGTTGGGTAAGATTGTTTCTTTTGGAACCCAAATCCATTTAAACCCAACATACCTAGGCTGCCTCAATTTGCAAGAGTAAATATAATGACCATTAATGTCACAAAAAGAACATGCATCATCCATTGAAAATCCTTGTTTCATAAACATTGCTTTTGAAGTCTTTTTAGTTGAAAAATGAATGTAGTCTAAGCCATACTTGGATAAGGATTGTCTTTGAGAACCTAAAAGTTTCTCAAGGTTTTCCTTTCCATTTGTGAGCTTTGTGGCAATGGATGAAAAATCATCAACACTTTTCTTCAAAACAGATTTTTCATTCATTAGAACCTCTTTTTCCTTTTCTAAGGCTTTCACCTTAGCTTCAAGTTTTGAAAAATTCTTTTTCAAAGCAATATGTCTACTAAAAAGGTCTTCAAATTTACTGCTTAAATCATCAAAAGCATCTTGCAATTCATCAAAAGTGTAAAGGTCATATACTTTTCATCCTCATCACTTGATAAATCATCCTCATTGGCCATTAGACATAAGTTTGCCATCTTCTCTATCTCTTCATCTTCATCTGAGCTTGACTCGTCACTATCGCTCCAAGTTGCCTTCATAGCCTTTCCCTTCTTCTTCTTTGAATATTTAGAGAATTTCTTGGGAAGAGTACACTCTTGTTTTACAAGGCCCAATTTGTTGCAATTGTAGCAAATGATTGAGCTTTTCTTCTTAGAATCCTTCTTGAATTCCTTCTTGAATCTTGTTTGGCTCATCTTTACTGTTTTGATTCTTGTTCTTCTTCTATGGCTTGTTCTTCTTTATGAACCGCTTGAATCTTCTTGCATACATTGCAATTTTTGCATCATCACTCTCACTTTCCTCTTTAATTTTTGAATCTTTAATCACCTTAGATTTTAGATCTATTCCTCTTGTCTTGTCATTTTTGGATCATTGCTCTTCATCTTCATACAATCTCATCTCATGAGTGAGAAGAGATCCAAGTAATTTCTCCAATGGTAGCTTGTTGAGATCATTTGCTTCAAGAATCGCATCTTTCTTGTTGCCCAAGATTTAGGTAATGCCCTCAAGATCTTTCTCACAAGCTCTGAATTTGAGTATGTCTTACTAAGAGCTTTCAATCCATTTAGAATGTCATTGAACTGATCGAACATTTCTTGGATTTCTTCTCCCTCTTTCGTCTTGAAAAGCTCATACTTGTGAACAAGAAGTGAGACCTTGTTCTCCTTCACTTAGGATGGTCCTTCATATGTGATCTCAAAGGTTCTCCAAATCTCATGAGCAGTAGAACACTGCTGGACCTTGTTGAATTGTGTTTTGCTCAAGGAACAAAACAAGATGTGCATAGCCTTGTTGTATCTCACCATCTCTTTGTCATGGTCTGTCCATTCAGCTTTTGGATTCAAAATATCTTCTCCATCTACTGTTTTCAAAGGAATATAGGCACCCGTCTCTACTGCATCTCATACTTCTTCAGCTTCACACCTTAAGAAGACCATCATTCTTGTCTTCCAATAAACATAGTCGCTGCCATAAAAGAAAGGAGTTTGGTTAGTAGCCAAACCTTCATATTTGGATATATCTCCCATAGATGCCATTTTAGATCTTATACTCAAGGTTATTAGACCTTAAAATATTGAGCTTTAGCTCTGATACCAATTGTAATTCCAATATGGCTATCTAAGAGGGAGGTGAATTGGATTTTTTTGCTAAGTATAATAACTTTTTAAAACTTTTTGCAATATTTTGACAAACAAAAATCAATAGCTCAATCCAACACACACAACCAAAAAAATTGAATTGAAAATAAGTAAGGGATAGAGAAAACAAATCCAAGATTTACAGTGGTTCGGTCCTCCTTGACCTACGTCCACTCTTCTAGCCTCAATTAGAGAATTTCAATCCACTATCTCTTCCTCACTTGCGGGTGGAGGCAAACCGTTACAACCTCTTGTTTTTCAGGCTCACAAGAAAATATTTACAACCACTTGTTTTTAACTGGCTCAACAAGAAAACCAACAAACACTTTTTTTTCAAAGGCAACAAACAAGCAAACCTATTATACCCACAAGCTTTACAACCAAAGCTTAATTACAAAAGGTTTAACAGAACGAGAATGATATTCTCACACCAACTCTTAGAGCAAATAGCAAAAGAAAAGCTTAGTTGTGGTGTAAGAACTTGAAAACACTTAGAGAGAGAAAGTCAAGAATAAAATTAGCAAAGCTTAAGTACACTCTCAATGCGCTCTCTTTTTTTCTCTGGACTAAAGAGATCTATTTATAGCTACTCTCTTATAAATAGTCGTTGTGGGACTCAAACAATCCATTGTGAGAGAGCTGCAAATAGTTAATATTGCTGACCTAAGTCCTTACTACGCGCATACTATAAGTAGTGTGTGCGTAGTGTCCATTTCTATCAGAGTATTATGCGATGCAATCCCTCTTCTGTATGCATAGTATTATGCCCAGTATCCACTGCTTGATTTAATTAAAAACCTGGTATCTACTACGTGCGTAGCATTTGTACTGTGGCCATAATACTTCAGTTCTGCGTGCATTGCACTGTCTTCTACGGGCATAGACGGACATCCAAGATTGCATCTTTGATTAGTCACGTGATTGTGTCATATGGCGTTAGGGAATATTAAAATTTGAAATTCCTGAGGATTGTCTCAGATTTGTCTCATAGTCAGCTCATTCAGTTCTACGTGCGTAACACAAGTTCTACGGTGTAGAACATGATCTTATGATGTAATCTGATCTACCAATAAATATTATCTTTTTGAATGTCTGATACATCATAACAGAATTTGTCGCCTGCTGGAAACAGTCTGTCATACCCGTCTACGCGCATAGTATCCCTTACTACGTGCATAGTAAGAATCTTCTTCAGAATGTAGCTCTTTCCTTCTACACACATATTTCTTTCCAGTTTGGATTCAAGTCTCATTTACGCACATATTATTCCATATTGCAAGAATAATATGTCACCTGAATCATTTTCCTCTTTACTACGTCGATTTTATCTTGTATAATGCGCACAATAGAGAATTGGACAATTCTGTCTTCTGATGTACATGGTACTGCATACATAGAATCTGGTATTACGCGCATTGTAGCCATTCTGGAAGACTTCAGAATTGCTTTATCTTTATCAAAGTGCATAGATTAACTTTTTCAATTGTTTTGTTAAATCATCAAAACTTAGAGGGAATTTTCATGTAGACAAAATTTGGTTCAACAGAGAATACTTTCAGGACTAATTTGTAATTTTCCAAGTTTCGAGGAACAAATCGTAATTTTACTGAGGTCGAGGACCAAACTGTAATTTTGCGAGTTGTTTGATTTTTGAGGCGAGAGTATTGGATGTTCATTCGCATTAGGGTTTTTATGCGTCGTGGGTTGGGACGAACATCTGCATTGCATGCATATTCTGTATTTTCACAGTACAATATTTTACTATGATGTAATAAATTTTGTATTCAGCTCGGTTGGACATTCGAGGTGATCTATCGTTCCCCAGTGGCCAGCAAGTGGACTATTTGCTCGGAGTCCAAGTGATTGTGGTAGCCACTTCAGACACATAGGTTGTGTCTCTTAAATTATATGTTTTTGATGTGTCTAGACTTGACATGAAATCTGGAATAATTAAGGATAGAAAATCCTAAAACTGGATCTATGTGAAAACCTCTGTTGTGAAAATGAGATTTCCTCTGAGAATTTTTTACGGTTTTTAAAAATAAATATTATGTTTAATATTTATTATGATTTTGGGTAATAAAAAATTTTGTTTCGGATTTCAAAATATTCTGTAGAAAATGTTCTTTTTGGTTTTAAGAACATTTTCTTAAAAAAATATTTTATTTTGAATTAAGTAAGTTTCTGTACTAAGACTTTTGCTTTGGAAAGCAAATGTATTTTAGGACAAATATTTTTGTTTGCACGTTTGATGTATTTTCGTGAATAAGTTATACGATCTTTATGCTTTCTATTTGGATATTTTAAATAATTATTGCAATATTTTTTTTGGTAAAATATTTTGTTTTAGGACACCCAGCTACGAGGTAGTATAGTTTTGATACACCAATGTTGTATCATCTGCCTAAGTGGCTATACTTTGTGCCTTTGTGACTTATACTTGCCTTAGTGGCTACCATGGTGCCTAAGTAGCTAACCCGTGCCTTTGTGGCTATTACTGAGTCAGGTTGACTCTACATGTCAGATTCAGGTCCTGCTAAACTTTTAGTGTTTTCTCTGAAAACATTTTGGAAGAATAATGTGAATTTCGGTAAATATTTTGAATGAATATTTTGCTTATTTCCGAGTCGGGATGACTCTGCTTATAAGTTTCTGGTTCCGTAATGATACTTTGGTATCCTCTATGAAAATATTTTGGGCTTCCTCTCTGAAAATGTTTTGAGAAAACATTATTCATAAATACTTTGGGAAAATAAGGAAGAGTTTTCATAATTGTTTGGAAGGAAGTACTTTGGCTATTTTGGATTTAAGAAATTAAATACTTTTATTTAATTTATTCTTTACTCAATTCGGGTGAATGTTTGTTATCTGCTTGTCTGCGAAAGATTTCGAAGTGGTTTTCGGAAAACTATTATTCTGCCTATAATGGGTATACATATATATACACTTATATTGTATGTGGTATTTTTGAAAGGTTTTCAAAACTGTTTTAAGGGACCGAGAGCCGCTCTGGGGTGTTTATCCACCCACTATGGTTCTTACCCCCTTTCTTTTTCTTGTTTATTTTTATCCTATGTTTCAGGTTATTCTTCTGGCATTCAGTTACCCAGTGAGCAGTGAGTACCCTATTGTTCGGGCTGAATTTTGTTATGATAGATGCTCCATACCGGGTAGTGGGTTATACATTTGTATCTGATAATAAAATGATTAATTTTTTTAACTATATTTATTTATTCAGTATTTTGATGACATAGTTATACTTATTATTATTTGTGGATATTATTTTCAAACTTTTTATCTGTTAAACTGTTTTAGCATGACTAATAAGTCGGTTGATAAAAGAATTTGGGTAGTATGTTTTTGTTCTCCGATGCTTGTGCAAGATGGGCCGAGCTTTCATAGACGGTTCGCCTCGTACACCGGTCATAGTCCAAAAATAGGTCCTGACAAGGCGTTTCAGTGTAAACTGAAGAAAGCTCACAAAGACAAGGCAAAGCCATGTTCTTCAGTACACGTGGAAGAAAAGTAATATACTTGAAGATCATATATCACGCACGTGGTAAACGCTCTATGCACATTGACGTGAGTGACATTGAATTTGAATCTAAGATAAAGAAAAATTTTGTTAGAGTGTCATAACTTCAAACAAGAATATTCTCTGACAAATTCAGGTGACGTGGGAATATTTGATCCTATGCACGTAGTACAAATGCTACGCACGCAGACGAGTATGAGCTAGACTATTGGACAAAACTAAGACGCTCCTTGCGAATTTCAAATTTGAATATTCTCTAACACGATTACATGAAAAATGAAAGGTGTGATCTCGATAAAATGTTAACGCGCCTGGAAGATTGTTCAAAGCGCACAAAACTGAAGTACTACGCACACGCGTAGTAGACATTTGGTATCAAATCAATTCAAGAAATGGGTGATGAACTCTACATTATGCACATGGAAGGGAATACAATGCTCATACTACTCTGATGGAATCGTGTACTACACACGTAGTAACAATAGTAAGCATGTAGCAATGGTTGACATCATTAAATTCAGCATTTTGCAATTCGCTCACAACGGCTACATTAGGAATTACAATGGCTATATTTGGGATTCTTCCTATAAATAGAGGTCTCCAGCATAAGAGAAGTAAGGAACATTATTTTAGAGAGTGCCCAAGCTTTGTTGCATTGATTCTTGATTTTCTCTCTCCTTGTATTCTTGAGTTCTTACATTCTAACTAAGCTTTGATTTGTTATTTGCTTATTAAGTTGATGTGAGAATATTATTTTCTTGGGAATCCACTTGTAATCAAGCTTTAGTGTTAAAGCTTGAGGGTAGTATAGGTTTGCTAGTGTGTGCCTTAGAAAACTAGTGGTAAACGGTTTGTCTAGCTGAGCCCGCAAAAATTAGAGGTTTGGTTTTCTTTTTTTGGCCTGAAAAACGAGTGTGTAAAGGTTGCTTGTGAACCTGCAAAATAATAGGTGTAACGATTTTCCTTCACCCAGAAGTGAGGAAGTTGTTAGTGAATTCAAAACTCTCTAGTGAGCTTGAGGAGTAGACGTAGGTCAAGGAGGACCGAAGCAGTATAAATCCGGGCTTTAATTCTCTATCCCTTACTCTCTCTTATCTTATTCTTGTGTGGTTGTGCTTTGGATTGAACTACTGTTTTAGTTTGCAAAATAATCAAAAAGATTTTCAAAGGTTTTAACTTTAGCAAGAAATCCAATTCCCCCCCCTTCTCCCCTCTTTCATTGCCATATTGGGATTACGCCAGCTATGGGTAGCATAACTTTAGTAAAATAATATTGTACCATCTGCCTAAGTGGCTAATGTTAGGTCCTTAAGTGTCTTATACTTGCCTTAGTGGCTATAAGATTGTGCCTAAGTGGCTAATCCTTGTCCAAGTAGCTATTATCGAATCCGATTGACTCTATATATATGATTATGGTCCCATTAAACTTTGGTATTCTTCTCTAAAAACATTTTGGAAAATTGACATGATTTTCGGTAAATATTTTGAAAGGAAAATATTATGACTTTTAATATTCTGAAACTAAGTATTTTTATCCGAAAAAAAATATGTAGTTAATTTGTATGATTTTTGTTGTCTGGCTTGTTTGCAAAAGATTTCGAAATAATTTTCGAAAATATTATTATTCTGTATATAGTGCGTATACACATACATATACACTTATATTTGCATGCGGTATTTTTGAAAGGTTTTCAAAATAGTTTATATGAGGCCCAAAGCCACTCTGGAGTGTTATCTTTCACTGAGTTCTTACACCTTTCCTTTTCCTTGTTTATTTTTCATCTTTCAGTTGTTCTTCATAGCAGTCATTCGATCTTTCGTGCTCAGTGAGGTACTTTGTCAGCAGTGAGTGCCCTATTGTCCGGACCTAGTTTCTATTATGTTTGATGTTCCACACTGGGCAGTGGATTATGGATCTGTATCAGATAATTTAATGGTTAAATTGTTTTTAATTATATTTATTTATTCAGTGTTTTGACATCATGAGTATATTTTATTATTATTCAAGAGTATTATTTCTAAAACCTATTATCTGTTAAACTATTTTAATATGACTAATAAGTTGAATATTAATAGTAATTGGATATATGTTATGTTCTCTGAGACTTGTTCGAGATGGGTAGGGCCTCTGGTTCGGTTCCTTCGTACGCCGGTCATGGTTCGGAAATGGGTCGTGACATTATTAATATAACAAATTAATTGTTTGTAATCTTATGTTTCTTAAAGTTTCACCCAAATTTTGAACATTACTCAATTTTTTTCAATTATACGATATAATCGTATATGAATTAAGTTGTTTGTCTAATATAATGCATTATAAATTGGCATGTACTTACCATAAAATATAAATCAATCATTTGAGATTTTTTTTAGCTTTAGAATGCGCTTGAATACATTATTATATGACAATAAATTTAAAATAAAATTAATGTAAGGTTATATGTCTTGAATTTTCACCGAATTAGCAAGAAATTATTACACCAAAAATATTTTCAAATTTATTAATTTTCAATATTAAAATGTATGATATTATAACACTAATTTTAAAGCTTGTTTGTCACCAGTTTCATATGTATGGAATTTACACCTTATAATAGAAAACTATTACCATATATCATGAATTTTCACTAATTTTGCGGAGAATTATTGCAATCAGGAATTTTTGTGACCAATTCGTTGCAAAATTGGAAATTGCGATGAATTGGTCGCAAACTTAGGGACCAATTCATCACAAAAGTAGAAATTTGTGACGAATTGGTCGCAAAGTAGAGACCAATTCGTCGCAAAACACTTAATTGTATATTTATAAATTAATTGTTTCATTTAAAATATTCAAGCTTTTAATTTTAATTAATATAAAAAATTAATTGTTTGTAATCATGTATTTGTGTATTTTTTTATGTGGAAATTGGATTAAATGTAGTAATTCTTATGTTTTGGACTAGTAAATATAAAATATTTTTTAAATATTTGAGATTTAAATGCAAATATTTGATATATTTTTTATTTAATTAAAACACTAAAAATTTCATTTATTTTTTTATTTTTATTTCATCATTTAATAATATTAAATAAAAAATATATATAAATTGTACATTATATTTCATCATTTTATTGAATTTTCGGGGGTTTATGAATTTTGATTGCGACGAATTGGTTGCAATTAGAAATTTTTGCAACAAATTCGTTGCAATAGCTGAATTTTTTTGGAGAACCTGTCAAACTTTCATGAAATTTTGGGCGGCTCTCTCAGCTTAAGTTACGACCAATTGGTTGCAACGATTGGGTTGGTTGCTGAAATGTTCAATTCTTCTCTGAGGAAGGATTTGTGCATTGTGACTTGTGTTCTGAAGTATTGGTGTTTTATGCGTTAATTTTTCTGATCGATGGAGAAATTTGTTACGGTTGTCACCTTCTACAACCTAGAACAATTTGCTTGACAAAATTGTTAATTTTTGTAGGTACTTGATGAAGCACACATTGTTGTTAGTCACTGCAACAACGACAAAAGTACGCTTACTTGATTTTCATTAAGCTGCTCACATCGTGGTTAGGATTCTGTATGCTGACATAGAAACGTGTTATTGTGTCCTCATGTTATAGTTCGTCCTCCTGCAAGAAGACGATCTACATGTATAAGACACGGGCTACACGCACATGCTTTTTTTTTAAACAAAATTTGACCGTTGAATCGTTTTGATCCAACTGAGTAGCTATCACGCGAGATTCTTAAAGTAGCATCTGGATTATGGATAAAAAAAATAAAAAGTTAAAAACTAAAGACTTTAATAAAATAACAATAAAAATATTGAATAAACATTCTATAAGACGATTTCAAAAACTATAAATTATGAATAATACTTATGAAAAGCACTTTTATAAGGTTCTCATCATACTCAAAATTTAAAATAAATAATTTTAACTATTAAATTTGCATTCAATAATTCTAGTCACTGATCTTCAAATGATTACATTGTAAAAAAAATACAATATTATGACCCAATTAATTTTCCACCAAAACAGATTATACTACCCTTTTCTCTCTCTTCACTGTCGACACTCTTTCTCCCTGGCCTCTCTACTCTCTCAACGACGACCGGCGTCGCCATCCTCCTCATCCTCTCTTCGTCGCGTCGCCATCCTCCTCGTCCTCTCTTCGTCATTGGCGTCCTCCTCCTCTTAGACATGTCGACGAAATCCTCTTCCGCTCTTCTTTCACTCTTCCCGCTTCAGCCCGTCGCGTTTCTGGCCTCCTCACTGTCGTTCGATCGTCGGCGTTGAGAGTAAGTTCTTTACTTCTCTTATTTTTGTTGTCCCTTGCTTCTTATGGTTTGAGATTTCTAGGTTTTAGTTATCTAGGGTTTAGTTAATTTGGGGCTATTCTGAATCAAATTGGTTATTGTGAACAAGAGGTTATTTCTTTTCCACTTCCCTGATTTTCTCTTGATTTTGATTATCTTGATATGCTTGTGTAAAAGAAAGAGAAGTGGTAAAGAGAGTGCTAAGGATGTTGAGGCAGCCAAGGCCGGTGGGCAAGTTTAGATTCCTCGTGAGAAGGCGGCGGGAGTTGAGAGTGGTGGTGCTGGCAATGCCAGTGCAGGATTTGCCGCCGCGATGTCATGCACTTTCTTGCTTAGTAACAGTAAAAGAAAGAAAGACACATAAAAAATTGTTTAAAGTTGTAATCTTTTTAACCCTGTTGTCAAATACAAGTCTTTTGATTTGGTCATCATTTCTGGATATTTAATATTGAACTTGTTCATTGATGTTGTGGTTGTAATGATATAATTGATAAATGTATATAGGAGAAAAGGATTTCTATGTATATGTCATAGAATAAGCTCACTTGCTAGAGGGTTTCATCAAGAAAATAAAAATTTGTAGTGTCTGGGCTTGTGTTCAATTCTCTCATAAAGCATGTCCCAACTGTCCCTCGTTTGTACTCTGCTTCAAGGTTTGCTTACATTTTGTGTTTTGAACTAAAGTTTATGCCTTTTGTGTAGACATGTAGTTATTGTTTTGGTTGGAAGTTGTTTGACTAATTTGGATTTTTGCGGCTGATTATTAGGATGTCTGCTACTGAAACCAGGAATTCTCGGATTTCTTTTGAATCGATAGTGATAGAGGTTCAAATTATCTCTAATTTCTTAAGCTTTCATGCTCCAACCAATGGAACATGCTTTCAATGATTTCTCTGTTACAGGCGTTCTGTTGCTTTAGTGTCATTCAGTTTAATTGAGATTTCATTGAATGGTCTCGAAAGGATGGGGATTATGTTCATAAAGGGCTGCAATTTGGAAAAGTCTCTGGTAACCAAATGGATAGTAAAAAAAGGGCTCCTCTAGCACTTGATAGATTTGGTAAAATGTTCTAATTTTATATTCACATTTTTATTGTGTGCAGGGTGGGCACATAGTATTGTTGTAGCAGAAAGTAGTTCTAAATTTTATACAGCGGATGAGTGGATTGGCAACTCTTACAAAGGTGTCTATATCTCTTAAATATAATATGTACAAGTATACTTCCAGTAATACCATAACATTTCTAATTCAACAATGTTTTAATCAGAATAATATAGCACATAGCACAGAAGATCACCAGAAGCTAAGTTTTCATTGCACAACTCTTACTGCTTCCGTTGCATGCCTCAATTTTTTTTCCCAATACTGTATTTGTCAATGGGTCAATACATTTTGCTCCATGTGCACATATCACCGAAACTTGGTTGGACAAGAGACTAATCATTGGATGAACACAGCTCTAGTTTTGAATGATGAATATACCACAAATTGATGACATTGCAAGAGAAGTTTGTATTTAGATATCAAATTTTGTTAAATACTTTTTTTGGATGTGCAACCGTGATTTATGCTCTTCATGCTTCCTGCAGGCAATGGCAAATGCTTCATGGCCCACAGTGATCTTGGAGACACGAAAAACTGCTCCAGGTTTACGTTTAGTTGATAAGTGGGCGGTGTGGATCATTTCCTTG
>CAODLS010165174.1:0-12463 GCA_948243855.1 Flueggea neowawraea | reverse complement strand
TGTCTAACGTACGTTATTATGAAGCTTACGTACGTTAGACATTCATAACGTGCGTTACATCCAAGACTACGCACGTTATGCACGTTAAGCTCTCATAACGTGCGTTACACTTGTCTCTGCGTGCGTTAGCTAGCGTTTTTCTCCTTTTCTTGATTTCTCTTGTTATCCAACTCATCCCGGATCATTTCTAACACTTAAAAACATCAAACCTAACATGATTACATCATTCACCATCCATTGGTATTCCCAAAAGTCCTCCATATCATATTTGAAAACTATAGGGATCATAATTGGAAAGTACGGGATATTACAGTTTGATTGAGCCGGAATCAATCATCGTTATAGTAGAAATCCTAAGTGAGACTTAGGTAGTATACGTAGGCATAGTTGGCCGAACCACTCTAAATTCTTGGTGTTGATTTCTCTCCTCTCATTTCAAGTCTTTTTCGCTATCCACTCATAGACCGAAAATTCTCCAACATTCTTTACTGTCCCGGATCCATAGTGATCTAAGCAACTGTCCTTTCCTTCTACTATCCCCAACGCATGATTTGCCACCCTTCTTGAGGATCCTTTCCTTTCCAGCTTTTTGACTTGCTATTCTCTCTCCTGGAAAATTGGCTTCCCTTTGTTGTCCCTGATTTTTAGCAATTTGTGTTCTGACTTTCCTTCTCCGTCTTGGATCCATGGTAATCAAATAATTTTCCTATTCTCTATTGTCTCTAGGACACCATTCATGAGCTTGATGATTCACCAGAGATTGTTTCTTTTATTGGGGTTTCATTCCTTTTTTGTCCACCATTTAAGAGATTGCTAAATCACACCGTAAATAAAATTATAATAAATTGTTTTGATTTTCTAAGACTTGTGCGGGCTGAATCAAGTCCATGATTCAGTTCAACTCATACTTTGGTCATAGGCGGTGATAAATGGAATGGATGGACATAAGAAGAGAGGGAGGAAGATGATGTGGCATTAGTTTTGATGGTTAAAATTTTGTTTATAAGTCCAAATGATTAAGAAAATTTTAGATTGTCCTGCTTCTTTCATTTTGAACTTTTCACTCTTTGGAGATATGAAGAATATTTATGGCAACTTTAGGTGATAAGTCGAAGATTAGACAACTCTGGGTAACAATAGTTGTAGCAACTTAACTTTTGAGGTAAATTATGAGTGTACTATGGAGCCTTATTTTATCTGTGCTAGATCCCATTAATAATAATATAAGAGTGCTACTTCTATGTTTGGTGAATTCAAATACAACGACTAACAAGTGTGCCAATCTTTATTGTCGCTCTTGTTTCTATTTACAGTAAAATTATGGCCTAACTCATTCGTAAAGACCACAAGAGTAAGCCCCACTTCAAGAAACTCAATGTCCAAGGGGGCCATATTCTGAAGCGTGATGGCTCCAAGGGAGTTGGACCACCAAGAGATTAATTTTTGAAAGATTTGATTCTCATAAGATCCCTTTATTAGTGGAAAGAATGTCTATTGAAGGGAAAAAAATCACCAGAATGTAAAAACGGTTGGTTGTTGAGAAGGTGATTGCTCAATTTCTGGGAACTTAATCGATGGGGGAGTTGACTGTTAGGAGAGTCCTTTTATGGAAAGTTATTCATAGGAGCAACTTGATGTTAAAGAATAGCATGTTAAGGAAGCTAATTGAGGAAGATAGTTTTCGAAGAATTTCCAAGGCTACCAACGTTAAGATCTCTACAGCAAAGCACCACTATAAATAGACCAAGAGGAGACAATGCAAAGACCCATTTCTTTACGTTACATTATACCCTTATAGATTTATCTATCCACCTTAGCTCTGTGGGTCACCTCGAAGTTAGGTTACATTACTATTTTTTGGCCTATTTTGCCCGAATTTTTTAAAAATAAAATAGAGATGTGCCTGAACTTATGAAATGGCCCACGACCTGACCCGACCCAAACATATATAATATATATAATTTTTTATATTATATATGTAATATATAATATATTAATAGTAATTTGATATATTAAGTATTATAAATTAGTAAAAATAATGTCAATTATAAATTTAAGAGTTGTTTAGTATTTATTAAAGTATAATTTATATAATAAATTATATGTTAAATTATATTTTGATAACTAGAATATTAATATTTTTTATAAAATAAATTGACCCTTGGGTTGATTTGGCCTGATTTGCCCTTATGGATGGACAGATATGGGCTGGTTTGGGCACTTGGCCTGCTCAATTGGACCTAGTTTGGCCCGACCAGTATGACCGAGCTTAAAAAATGCCTTCCGGCCCATCCTATTCTGACAGGATGCCCAACCCTAACCTTAGCCTTTAGCTTTTCATTTCTTTTTTCCCTTTGGTTATTTCTTTCAAATTTAACAAAGAGAAGAAAGCAGAAAAAGTTAAAACTATCTGAAATATCTTTCCAATTTTGCTTTAAACTAAATTTTCAATAACCTCCTTATATACGGCATATTTGGTAGAATTGTTTGATTTTCCATCTTTGTCTCAGATGTTTGATTTCAAAATATAATTTGTATACGATGGAAAAAATAATTGTGAAAAAACATAAGTTCAAAATATTTTTAAAAATTCACAAAAAACAGTTAAATCTGACTAACTAAATATAAACTATCAAGAGTGCATGGCATATTCTTGTCAAATTGAATGAAGTTAAATCCATGAGAATTAATAGAAGAATCCGACTTTAAACTAAATTTTGGAAAACCTTCTTGTATACAGCATTTTTTTATAGAATTGTACGTTTTCCCATCTTCGTCTGAAATGTTTGATTTCAAAATATAATTTATATACAATGAAAAAATAATTTGTAAGAACAAGTAAGTTAAAAATATTTTAGAAAATTCTCAAAAATTAATGTGGTAATTACTCGGTTCACCAATAAAACTTTACAATATTTATTTCGTACGGACATGGTATGCATATTACAGATACACTTTGCAATATTTTGTCCATACGCGTGCGGCATTTTAGATTCACAGATATTTATTTTCAAATTCACGGAGTCTTGATAATATATTATTGATTTGTTGTTGATATTTTTCTGTATTTTCAAATTCAAGGCGTCTTGTTTATATGTTTTTTTTTGTTTATATATTAATTGAATGTGTTTATATATAGTTGATATCTTGTTCATATGTTTGAAAACAATATATAAACAAATCGGTAATTTATATATTGTTGATATGTTTTTTTAACATATAAACAACATACATATATAAACAAGATATCAACTATATATAAACAACATTCAAGTTTTAAAACAAGAAATAACATATAAACAACATATAAATAAGTCTGTAAAATGAACAAATTCTAAACAACATATAAATAACATATCAACTATATATAAACAACATTTAAGTTTTAAAACAAACAATATATAAACAACATTTAAGTTTTAAAACAAGAAACAATATATAAACAAGTGTTAAATAAGTCTAAAAAATGAACAGATATTAAACAATTTGTAAACATGTTTTGAACAATTTCATAAAAAAGTAATTTATAAAGTGTTAGCTTTTTCTATAAAATGAATATGACCCCAAGAGAAATTACAAATAAAGATTAAAAATTTAATGTACACAAACTAAATATGCTTTACCTGTAAAATCTTATAACAAATTTATTCCATAACTCACTTGCTAGAACTATTTACACTTTCTATATCTTATGACTTTAACACTTATATACACAATAACAAAGAGCTACAAGTTGAAGATAAACATATATACATGACACTAGGAGGCAACAAGAACTTCAGCTACGCACATAACCCTTGTCAAACCACCAAGCTCACATTACATTGGATTTTCCTTTAGTAATTTGTTAGAAAAATGGTTCGCCCATGATGGGTAAATCAAACTCAGTCAATCAAGGTATAAATCGGGACCTTGGACTGAGCTCAATTGGTGAGTCCAATTGAGTTGAGAATGGACGGGGCTCATGAGCCCAAGCCCATAGGCCCAAACTCTCTCTTATAAAAGAGGGAGAGATGAAGGAGGGAGAATGCCTTTCATTTCTTTCCTCCTTCCTCCAAATAAGATAAAACTCTCTCTCTCTCTCTCTCTCTTTCCTTTGTGGAGAGATAGAGAGAGACTGATGTCTCTCTCACTGAGAAGACGAAAAAGAAGTCGTTCTTCTCCGTTCCCACTAAGTCATGCAAAGATCTTGAGCGGCATCTAGACGACGAGATAACCTAGCTCTGCCGTCGACGACTCGACTGTGGTTAGCTCGCGAGACCAAAATCGAAACTTCATCTTGGCCTTGCATTCTGCTGCTGTTGAGGACGGTTTTCCGTTGCTATTGAGGTTAGTAACTCGAACCAATTTAATTAACCATTTATTAGTTAAACTAGTGTATTTTCTTCATTGGTATCAGAGCATCGAAGAAGAGTTTGCATGTTTCGATGGTAGATTTGAGTTGGTCTTTGTCTAGGATGCTTGTTGTGATTTTATTGTATTCGACTTTTTACTTGTATCATCTATGTTGATTTCAGTCTGTCCGGAGTTGAAAATTGAAAGCTGGAATTTTGAAATTTTGACAAAAAATTTGAGATCAGTGACCTCAAAAACTTTACCTGCCAAAATTTCGTTGCAAAATTCCATCGGGAAGGTCATTAAGGGGACGAAAACTTGATCGAAAAATACTAAGTGAGGTAACACAAATGAATTTGCTCAATCTGATCAATAAGGCGACGTGGTAAGCTCTTATTGGTCACACATGGATCACTCATATTGTGACACCTAGCGGAGTCAATCATTTCAGTCAAACTTGACCGAAACGCGTGGACTAATGACAACACGACACGTGTTCTGTACGTACACATTGACGGAGAGACACGTGGACCAGTGACAGGAGAACACATGGAGGTGACGTGGCATCATAGATTTGAGACACCTAGCTTCATAGTGGAGTGACACGTGGCACCACACAAACGTGACGTGTGGCACCATCACAAGTCGCCACGTCATCACGATGTCAGCCGACCACGTCAGTGCATGTGACGGAGCGTGGAGCGCGTGGCGGTGGCGCATGTGATGTATGACAGTGGGGCGTGAAGGAGCGTGCCGTCCGTGATCAACTGCCACGTGGCATGTGTCCCAACCTCCATTTTTCATTATTGTTCTAGCAGAATAATTATTTGAATTTTTCTGAAATTTTTGGTATATTTTTCACAATTTTTTGAGTTTCAAACTATTTATCCCAATTTTTTGTGTATTAAATAGTGCTTGAAAATTGTGAAAAATTGCATTTTTCTGCCAAGAATTATTTTTTGAAAATAATTAATTTTAAAACATGTAAATATGATTCTCATTTAGATAATTGGGATGAGGTCTTAATTATTTGGGTAATACGCGAGCAAGTATATACCTATTATATTTGTAATTTAATTACAAATATGCAAATGTGGTAAAACCATATTGCATTGGATGAAGTTTAAATTATGAGGTAATTTGTACGACTCACAAAATAAATATTTTGAGATGGTGGTGGTTGTAAAGGAAAATTTTAATTGTGCGTAAGTGCACAATGGTGATGAAGGATTGCTTATTTCATAAAAGATTATGATACTCATCACTAGTATTGGTTAAGTCATTGGTTCATTCTAGAATTTCATGGAAACATGATTCCCTAAGTGTCATCAAAAGCCACTTAGAGATTCTAAAGAGAAAAAACGTATTAAAATTGGTATGTCCAATATCACCATGATCGCAAAGAAAGATCATGAGAAGTAGGAGATCCACTTTATGGTCGCATGATTAATAGAATTCTCGAAAAGATGGTATGACCAATTCTGAATTATATTCTAACATTTTGGATAATGATCTACTGTGAAACCAATTGGTGAATATAGGTTAAGTACTATATTCATTTATTATTATTTTGGTAATTTTTAAGCTTTTTTTGTGTATTAATGTTTACCAATGTTGATGTACGAATATCAACATTGAGATTAATTGTTTGGATTGTATGTTGATTCAATAAATGATGTTGATTCCATTTATTTTTAGGCTTATTGTTGTGTTGATTTGCCTTAATTTAATATGAAGTATTTTATATATTGAATATATTGTTCAGTTATTGAGTTTGCCTTAATAATTGAGATAACCAACATGGATTCTTCTAAGTTATGTGACTTTAATAGTAAATCCAAATAGTTGTTATTTGCTGTCTATAAAAATTAAATATAGTATAGTTAATTATTAAGACCAAGATGGTAATTGTACACCTAGTGTACTTTTCAATTCGAAACTTAATAAGAAGCTATGCTAGTTTAATTTTTGGTTGGATGGTAAATATATGTGTATTGCCATGAATTATTTATGTGTAACTAAGTTTTAACTATTTATCATATTTATTTGTGATATTCACTACTTTTAAAGTTGATTGATGTTGAGCCATACTAGAACGTATGTTAAGCTAGGTTTATCTTTGGCGGCAACAATCTTAAATCTTAGGTTATGAATATCTAGCGTGTACTCTAAGAGCAGAAGTTCATGCCCTTTTGAACTTGGTTATGACTGAATTCAAGGAGGAGTAGAAAACCATTCAATATATTTTGGATCGAAATGTCTATAAATGTGGAAGTGAGTAAATTCCACAATCTCCATCATCTTGTGAGTACAAAGAATGATGAATTCCTTTAGCTATTTTTGCAAGTATCAAGGTGCAATGTTTTGCAAATTGCATTTAAGGGGAAATTAGTTGGTGTGACACTAACTTAGCTCGTGGTCTTTGACCATCGACTGATAATTGTAATAAGTGACCTAATCATGTGAGTTAAGGCAAAATGCCTATATGATTAGAGAGCTAGTGGTACTGATCATAGTTTCATTAAGGACAAGGTCCAAAGTTGTTATCTACTTCTTGCCTAGAATTTAGGAGCAAATCGAGCTGCACCTAACCCACATTTATCTCAAACATGATATCATGAGGAATTTGATAACGTTATATTCTTTTGGATAAATTACAATGAAAAGGTGAAAAAAAGGTTTAAAAACCTAAATCCTTAAGAAGTGAAGATTAGACAGAATTTTGAGGAAATCCTTGAACATGAACAATGTTGATATTTTTTGTGTAAAATGTTAGCTACCAAAGGCGCAAAATCAGTGGAATGATGCACCTTTGAGGGTATGTAGCTCAAACTCATGCAAGTGAGAAGATTGCCTTGTTCAATGTTCTCTATTGAATTTCGTCGTTGGCTGACGATTAATTCAATTTTTAGGATTCTCATAAAGAAGTTTTGATATGAATTCATTGGGCACCAACTAGTTCTAAGAAAGAACAAGTTGAGCATGCAAGAAACAACTCGAAAGTGGAGTTTAAGGAGTTAGCATGTATGAGTTAGCCTTGTACAAAGTCAAACCTTTTTTCTTGCATAAGATTATGTCGTGATCATTTTGAAGTTTGCTTTCAATTTTTCCTCTAACAATAATAGTATTTGTTAGACTGTGTTTGAGTGGAGACTACTTCAGCACTAAATATGGTTTCTTAGTTAAGGTACAAAACCTAACTATCACAAATTCTAGTTTCCATTTATTGCTACTTCACGTAGTCATGATGGATTATGTGAAATTGATGCACGCAACTCAACCACTTCGACAAAATCAAGTACATCAATTAGCTCAAGTGGGAGTATTAGGCAATTGTGTAAGTTCAAGTTGTCTAATTGTGAGCATTGTAAAGAGGGAATACTAGAGAAGAAAACCATTTTAAAGGGCATTTTGAGCTAAATTCCCATTGATATTAATCCAATTTTGATATTTTACATCAAAAAGAATGAGAGGGTAAGGCTAAGGCCTACAACTTCATCACTTCTGTATATATGACTGTAATAGATGCAATCATATTTATTTGATTTCTCATAAGTAAGAACAATCCAGTTAGTTCTTATTTCTTATAAGTCAAGGTGAGAATCAAATAAATCATCCACAACATTCACCAAGCATGGTTGTTTCTAGAAACTTCCACAAGGTGTGTTCTTCCTCCACATAAATCTACCCAAGTCTAGATTGTTCTAATACTTGGTTGATCATTCTTGTGCATAAGAATTATGTAGAAATCTCTAATTCAAATAGTTATAGCCACATATTGAGGAGCTATATTGCCTATATAAAGGCTACCACTCTTATTTGTAACACATCCTAGAAATGCTTGTACATCTCAGAAACGTTTTGGCAATTGTACAAAGCCTTCATTCTAGCAACTCTAAAGCTCTCAACACTTTCTTGCTACTTGACCTAAACCTCCATTTTCCTAAGTGCTTATCCTAATTTCACTCAAACTCGCTCTAGGGCTTAATTAGCTCTATTATGCCAATGAAATAGACTAAGTGCCGCACGACTTGCCTAGCATCAAATGCTAAGTCCGTGACAGGTGGTATCGGAACGACGTTCCAATCCTTGGGACCTTTAACTTTGATTGAGAAAATGGCAAGCGAGGAAATCATTGTTGCTACCAACGTTGAGGAGCAACACACAGAACAGGTTTGTTGGCGCGAGAAGCAATGCATCTAACCTAAACTAGGCAAGTCCAAGGCTCCAATGAGGGAAACATTCGAGACCCGAGTTGCTGACCTCGAGAGGAGCTTGGCCAATCTCACAACTACTATTGGCGAGCTCATTGATCAAGTGGACAACCTGATCCACGAGAATGTGGAAATCACTCGGGCTGCCAAGTCCATGATCGAAGACCTTGGCAGTGACTTTAGGGGAGAACTACGCTCTCATGCCCAAGAGTTTAACAACCTACGTAAAAATTTTTTAGACGAGATGCAAGAGTGTCGTAGGGAGATGAACATTATCCATTGAGGCATTCCACCCTCGAACAACACGATGACTGCAAGTGCGTCTGCCCTGTAAGGCTTGAAATTCCCCAAGCCTGCAATGTACAATGGCACATGGAATGCCACTACAGTGGTAAATTTCCTCTTCGGTCTTGAACAATACTTCGAGGCCATTGGAGTCACCGAAGACTTCACAAAGATTAGCAACATGGTTGTCTTCTTTAGGGATGCCGCACAACTATGGTGGAGGCGCAAAGACTCTGAGAGGGAAAAAGGTCTTTACGTCATCAACACCTGGGATCAATTTAAGGTCGATCTTCGCAAGCAATTCATACCTCGGAATGCCAATGATGAGGTATGTAGAAATCTTCGTCTATTAAGACAAACGGGAACCATTGCCAGTATGTCAAGGAGTTTACCACTCTAATGCTAGAGATTCCCGAGGTAACCAACAACCAACTCTTCTTTGATTTCAAAGATGGGTTGAAGGATTGGGTAAATATGGAGCTAGATTGATGTGGAGTGAAAACACTTGACGAAGCCATCGCTGCAGCATAAAGTCTTAAGGACTATTCCACACAAGACAAAGGCAACAAACCGGACTCAAGCAAGAGTAGGAGAGCACCAGAGAGGGATCCCAACAAAGGCAAAGAGAGTGGCCATCAGAAATCTTTTAGTTGTAGCTCTAAGCATGATAAAGGACCATCAGGTAAGCACAAACCTGCCTCCAAACCACCTTCGCCTTGTTTCCTTTACGATGGACCTCATTGGGTACGAGACTACCCAAAACGCATGGCAATGAACGCCATTGTAGCGGAGTTTGTAGAGAGATCCCAAGAAGAACCTAAAACTAATATAGGTTCATTGCAGTACTTGGGAGCACTCACTAAACTCCTTCCTGCATCCTCTAAAGAGGGAAGTTTGTTGTATGTCGATACCTCCATCGACGGTAAAATTGCTTGTACGATGCTTGACACGGGTGCCTCGCACAACTTCATTGACCTACAAGAGGTGAAACGTCTTGGCTTAAAGGTGACCAAAGGAGTTGGCACCATTAAGGTGGTAAATTCGAAAGGTAAACCTTCCCACAGCATGGCTCAAGGCATGAAGGTGCAAATTGGTGATTGCCAAGGTACGTTAGACTTCACTGTTGTCCCTATGGACAATTATAGAGTCGTCTTTGGTCTAGCATTCTTCCACAAGGCCTTTGCCATTCTAGTTTCTTCCATGAGCTCACTAGTGATCCTCGATGACTCAATGATTCGAGTGATCCCTGCAAAGAGCATGGCGAAATCAAAAGCTGCTTTGATTTATGCCTTACAACTTCAACAAAGTTTCGTGAAGAACTCCAACAACCCTCATCACCGAGTTCAGCAAGGAAATCGAGTGCATCCTTGCAGACCGCGTTATAAAAAGAAGAGGAGTTCTCAACCTCACTGAAAACATGGTGTAGAGGAAAAATCTTCCCGACATAGGGGTTACATGGGAACGCAAGGATCTGCTATGGCAACTCCCCGAGCACTTCAAAGATTCCAAGGCTCGAGTCGCGATGAGGATATCTCGAGATTGAATGGGCGAGGGTGTCATGACCCATTTTTTCTAGGCCAAATTTTGGTTAAGGCATTGAAAAAATGGGCTGGAACAAAGCTTGACCCAATGTGTGTGCAAGGTTCACCGCGGAAAAATTTGAAACGAGCTGGAACATTGAGGAACATGCCTAGACAAATATGCATGCCACGGAAGACTTCGGAACGTGCTAGAGAATTGCAGAAAAATGGCTAAGTATGTGGGTTGTCCGAACTTATCTAGAAAGATCCACAACATTCACCAAGCATGGCTGTTTCTAGAAACTTCCATTCTTCCTCCACATAAATCCGCCCAAGTCTAGATTGTTCTAACACTTGGTTGATCATTCTTGTACATAAGAATTATGTAGAAATCTCTACTCCAAATAGTTATAGCCACGCATTGAGGAGGTAGATTGCCTATAAAAGGCCACCACTCTCATTTGTAACACATCCTAGAAATGTTTGTACATCCCAAAAATGTTTTGGCAATTGTACAAAGCCTTCATTCCAACAACTCTAAAGCTCTCAACAATTACTTGCTACTTGACCTAAACCTCCATTTTCCTAAATGCTCATCCTACTTTCACTCAAAATCACTCTAAGGCTTACTTAGCTCTATTGTGCCAATGAAATAGACTAAGTGTCGCACGACTTGGCTAGCATCAAACGCTAAATCTGTGTGCTCTTTGATTTTGACATGTTTATTGTACTTGAACCACTAAACATATCATCTTTATTCTCCTCTTCATCAGAGATAGTTGGTAGTTGCAAGAAAGGCCTTTTTTGATCCAAACAAGCTCCTTGGATATCGATGACAGTATTCTCAGCTGTTTCTTGAAACTGCAAAGCAAACTTAAGCCCCCATACCACGTCACCCATGCCTTGTAGACTCTTCAAGTCCTGCTTAAACTGTAGGCAGCGAGATTGAATATGATCATTTTCTCCATAATAAAAGAACTCAATAGTACTCATATCTCTTGACCGAGATCTCGATCTTCCACCACAATCACCCTTCTTGTGATTCCTCTCTCTTTCGTCATTCTCTGCAGCTATGAGTAATTGTAGACCACTACCATCTTCTCTCATCATCATATCATTCTCTTTTAATACCGTCATCACATCATTCAACTGTAAAGTGCTTTTCCCCACTAGCATCATTTGCACCAATAGTTTGAAAGATTTAGACAATGATGCTAATAAAAGCAATGATTACTCTTCCTCCTCATTTTTCTCCCCCAAATTCAATCCCTGACAAACTAACTAATTAAAATTATTAATGTCATCATGCATATTACCTCCTTCATCCATTCTCAGAGTATACAAATTCACCTTCAGACACAACCAGTTAGTCAACGACTTTGACAAATAAGTGCTCTCCAACTTCTTCCATAAAACTTTAGGAGATGTCCCTTTCAACACAGTAATTTTGATTTGGGCAACAAATGCTAACCTGATAGTGCTAACAGCTTTCCTTTGGTTCGTACTCCAATCTCCATCTTTCATACTGCTAGGCTTTTCATCATCTAACGCGATGTCAAGACCCTGCTACACCAAATAATCTTGAATCATGTTCTGTCATAGTGTGAAATCAATCTTTCCACCAGACAATGGAACCTCATACTTCAATGTCATAGTCGACATCTTTTCTAAAACTCTCTTTCTTTATTCTCCTCCCTAGAATGAGCCTTACTCTTTGATACCACTTGTTAGGGCCCAAACACACCCACATAAGAAAATAAATAGTAGAGAAAAAGGAGAAGAGAACACAAGAAATTTGTAACGCAGTTCGATCCCTCAATAGAGTTATGTTCACGAACTCCACTAAAATAGTATTACAATTTTTAGACGGACAAAATTGTAAAAAACCTTCTCACTTTCACAAAACACAAGCCCAAGTTATACCTCTAGTTAATTAACCTAGAATTTGTGATACAAAAACAATTAAAGGTCAATGTCTATTTATATGGGAGACCACTTTTTCCATCCTACACCTAAGGAATGTACGTCAAACATCTTTAAGAATTCATCTCCTAATCAATGTAGGATTCACTTCTTTAATAATCCCTCTCCTATTTGATGTGGGATTTG
>CAODLS010165167.1:0-15750 GCA_948243855.1 Flueggea neowawraea | reverse complement strand
TAGAATGACAAGATTCACCTTGAAACACATGGTATTATCATAACTTATACTAAGATACCATTCTCTCGAAATATGTCTAAGGTCATTCCTTGGATAATGAAACCATTGGTTCAAACCCCATAGATTTCATTTCCAAATTCTCTATTGAGAATTGGACGATGAAACCATTAGGTTAAACTTTATAGGTTTATACTCCAGATTCTCTATTGAGAAAATAAGTCTCTACATCCGTTGATGTAGGTCGAGATATAGACTAGCCTATATGCCAAATTCTATTTGGTAGAGATAAATCATTCAACAAGTTAGACTTTCCAATCTCATTGACTAAATCTCCTTTACGCGATTATCGATGTCTTACTCGATTTATCGCTTATGTATCCACTTACTCTAATAGGTTTTCACATGTTGGGTAGATTAACCCGTTCTTAAAAGTGGTTCAATCTCTCAAATGTCATCTATACTTCCATTGCTATTTTCACTAGAATGAGTGAACCTCTAATATACTCGTAGGTTCATCCTTGACTTGTGGGGTTACTCAAAGGATAACAATCGAATCATTTATCGAAAAAATGTCGTCGTGAGACTTTACCAAAAAGAATCAAGATCGATTTATTTATCAAAGAAATGTCGACGTGAGACTTCATCCCTTTTAGTTTTATGCATTTTCAAAAAAAAATGCTCCCACTAGGTTCAAGTTCCCTACTCCCACTGAAAAATAAGAATCTTGATGCCCTAAGTGGGTTCAAGCTCCCTATAGGAACTCCCTCTAGGATCAAGATTTTCTACTCCCACTAGAAGTAGGAATTTTGCTACCACTAAAGTCAGGATCAGGAACATCCACACACGCTTGAGGTAAATGATATAAAAGTTGAATTGCTCTAAGACGAAAGAGATTATAATTGCTTGGATTGGTCTGTTGAGATTTTTAAAATCCAAGCATACATTACCCAAGTCGATGCATCCCTTTCGAAGAAAGAGAAAACAATCGGTTGGATCGATCTCTTGAGATTTTAAAACCCAAGGCTATAATTCAGATCACATTATCCAATTTATTTCTTATCATGTTTCCTCACTCTCTTCAAGAATTCTCCCACTCAGATGGAGTGATCCTGAGGGTCTTAGTTCTTGAATCTTAGAGTAATAAAAGATTTCACTTTTCTAATCCCAGTTAACAAATCTATTCCCAAGGAATGTGACTTCTTATAACTCGTTACTATGCCAATTTCTCATTATCCCACGATGATTGTATCATTTTGACACATTAAGGTATCCAAAACCTTACACCTCTTAGTTTTTTCAACTAAGGTATCGTGTATATTGGTGATATATGTCTTGGTTCCAAGTGGTTTAGGTCATACACTTGATCAAATCACAACCCATGAGATATATAAGTAACAAACTTAGAGGTCTAGAAATAAACAATTAATGTTATTTCTCTTTCATCATATAAAGCTTTGGACTTATCATGTAGATGTCTCGACCTTAGTCTATCTACAAATCTTTATCCGTTTTTCATCTTCATTTTCAAGAAGTAAGAATAATCAAGAAGCACAAACTAACTTGATCATTATTACTTATTAAGAATCAAATGGATATGACTGCATCTTCCACAATCATATATACGAATGTGATGAAATAGTAGGCATTAGTCTTGCCCTCTTATTCTTTTAACGTCAAACATCAAAAAATGGATTAATAGCAATGGGAATTTAGCTCAAAGTGCCTTTTGAAACAATTTCTTTTCTAGTATTCCCTCTTTGCAATGCTCGTAATTAGACAACTTGAACATACACAATTTCATAATACTCCCACTTGAACTAATCAACATAGTCAATTTTTCCAAAGTGGTTGAGTTGCGTGCATTAACTTCACATAATCCCTTATGACCACGTGAAGTAGCAAGAAATGAAAAATATGTCATGCAATAGTTAGGTTATATACCTTAACTAAGAAACCATTTTTAATGCCAAAGTAGTATTCCAATCAAACAAGATTTAACAAATACCGTAATTGTTAGAACACAAATTGAAGGCAAACTTCAATATGATCATGACATAATCTTTTTCAAGAAAAAGTTCGGCGTTTGTACATGACTAACTTGCACACACCAACACCTTAAACTTCCACTTTTAAGTTGTTCCTTGCATATACAACTTATTCCTTCTTGAAACTAGTTGGTGTCTAATGAAGTCACATTAAAACTTCATTTTGAGGATCCTAAAATTTGAATTAATCGTCTACTAATGACGAAATTCAATAGAGAACATCGAACAAGGTAACTCTTCTCACTTACGTGAGTTTGAGTAACATACCCTCAAAGGTGCATTATCTTACATATTGTACGCATTTGGTTTTTAACATTTCACTCTCAAAATGTTAACATTGTTCATGTTCGTGGATTTTCTCATAATTCTGTCTAGTCTCCACTTCTTAAGGACTTAAGGTTCTTAAACCTTTTGTCTTGCCTTTGTATTGAAATTTTCCCAATAGAATAAGACGTTATCGAATTCCTCACAATCTCATGCTTGAGATAAACGTGGATTATGTGCAACTTGATTTGCTCCTAACATCTAGGCAATAAGTGAATAACTACTTTGGACTTTGTCCTTGATCAAACTATGATCAGATCACTAGCTCTCTAATCATGTAATACTTACACCTCTACTCGCATGATTAGGTTTTATAACAAGTATCAGTCGATGGTCAAAGACCACGAGCTTAATTAGTGTCACGCCAACTAACTGCTCTTAAACTGCAAATTACAAATATATATTGCATATTGATACTTGTAAATTAGCCAAGTGAATACATCATCTTTTGTACCGATAAAAGACGATGATAAACGTAGTGAAATTTTCTAACTTCCACATCTTATAGACATTTCAGCCCAAAATGTGTTGAGTGTTATTCTACTCATCCTTGAATTTGGACATAACCAAGTTCAAAGGGGCACAATCTTAGTTCTTAGAGTACATGCTAAACTTTTCTAATCTAGGAATTACTATTATTGCCACCTAAGCTCAACATAGTTTTAACATACACATATGTATGTCTCGACATAAATCGACTTTTATAAGCAGTGAATCACATAAATAAACATGTCAAACAATAAGAAATAGTTACACACAAGTAATTCATTCGGCAATACACATATATACTATTCAACTAAAAATTAAACTAGCATAGCCTCTTTTGAAGTTTTGAATCGAAATGTATGTTGGATTTTTAGCATGAAAACATAGGCTGAATAACAAAAAATTTTCATCTAATCATTCCAATAACAAACCAAGATTGATAGATTAAATAAAAATCAGATATTTACTTACATGATGAGTGTCGAATCAGATTTGATTATTCACTAAGAGCCCTTGTTCACCTTTGCCAAGGACGAACCCTTACTCCTTAGATTTACTCCAAGCTTTGTAAGAAAATTAGCCTTAAGACTAAGATCTCTACTTCACACACACTAGATCTATACTAGAATGAGTTGAGGTGTACTAGCACTAAAGTAAACACTCTCTAATGGTGAATATAGGGTTCGACAATGCTAGGTTAGGTTGTGTTCTCTTAAAGCCGAAAACACCAACTCAATTAGGGTTAGATGTAGCATCACACCTTAGGCCTTTATATAGTGTTAGGGTGGTCCTATTAGGGTTAGGATGTCTCCAAAAACCCTAATAAATCATGTCATGGCCGGCCACATACTCCTTTTGGGTTAGGAAGTCTAATTCCTACTTTAAAGGGAAAGGCTCCTAACTTTTAGGATATGGCTATTGAGCTTAATTTTCTTACACTATATGAGCCTTTATTAAATCAATTAATTCATGATTAATTAATTAAACATTTCATGGGCTGAATTATCATATAATTAACCCATACTAACTGTAGCCGAAATTCACCTATGCACCTTAAATCAACATTTGACATAATTGCAAGAAGAGAGATAAAACTAGTTCCAGATCCTTCGTGTGCGATCTCGTAGGTTCATTCAATATTGGAAATAAGTTTAATATACATTAATACTCATAAATCACAAGGGGCCTCTAGCAAGACGTAATGACTACCCAAATTGAATGAATGTAGACTGGAGCCAACAAACCTAGTTGCAACCTTATATAATCCTTTACCTTTTGATATCATGATTAGCATGAGACATGGAACATGTCACCCTCATTTGTTGGTAAAAAATTTCTTGATCTCTAAATGACATTGACTCAATCAAATAAATGATAACTCTTTTATCATTTCATTTGGGCATGGCCATGCACTACTCAGTGTCATTTATCAAGTGGTCGGTGATATATTCTCTCTCTTATGAGAGAGTGGTAATCTCTTCACTTCACTCATGTTTCTAGCATGATTCTTAGCATACCCAATCAAGTCCATAGTTGCCCCTAGTTACGGAAGGCGTTAGGCAAATGGTCAAAGTATACTAATCCTCACTTAGAATCCATAGTGATTTTAGGCCTAATGATTTCCAGTATAAGCATTGCATGAGAACTACTTATGACATATAATCATGTAGTATTCTCATGAATGGATCGATCCAATACAATGTTCCTTAACATGTATTTATGCCTCTGATTAATATCTCTATATCCAATGACCTTGTAGAACACAATAATCTCACAGAGCACATACTAATCTTAGTTTGTTATCACTCCCATGATAACAATCGACTAGGGATAATTTAGAATGTTATTCTTTCGAATTTTAAGGTTATACTATCAAATCACATATTTGATTTAACTTAAGTAGAATAACCATTTATAGTCATTTTATCAAGTTAACTATGCACAAGAATAATAACTAGATAAAATAATACCTCATTTTATTTAATTAAATAGATTACAATGTCATTGGGCCCTAGAGCATAACTAAAAATGTACACTAGGTGCACATTTACCATCTCGGTCTTAACAGTTAACCATACTATATTTAATTTTATAGACAGTAAATAATGACTGTTTGGATTCACTTTTAAAATCCACTTGACTTAGGGGAATCCACGTTAGTCATCTCAATTATTTAGACAAACTCAATAATTGGACAATATATTTAACATATAAAATATTACATAAAATTAAGACAAATTAACACAATAATAAGCCAAAACAATAAATGAAATCATCTTCATTTATTAAACCAACATGCAATCCAAACAATCTATCTCAATGTTAATATAAAATACATTAACATTAGACAACATTAACACACAAATAATGCTAATATCTCCAAAGAATAATACTACACAAATATAGTATTAAACTTATGCCTGCCAATTGGAAACATAATGAACATTTTCCAAAGTGTTAAAATAGAATTCATAAGTAGCTGTGCCAACTTATCAAAAATTCTATAAATCATAGGACCTTAAAATGGATCTTTCACTTCTCATGATCTCTCTTTGCGATCATGGTGATCTTGGACATACCAATTTCAAAACTTTATTAACTCACTAGAATCTCTAAGTGCCATTCCTCAATACTTAGGAAATCATGTTTCCATGAAATTCTAGTATAAACCAATAGTTTAACCAATACCGGTAATGAGTATTATAATTTTTTATGAAATAAGTGAACCTTCATCACCATTGTACATTTAATGCACACTCAAATCTTCTTTACGACCACCACCGTCCTAAAATACTCTCTTTTGGGAGCCGTGCAAATTCTTCCTTAATTCGCACTATGTTTAATGCAACATGGTTTTACCTCATTCGTATATTTGTAATAAATTACAAATGAAATGAGTATATACGTACTCGCGTATTTCCCAAATAATTGAAATCAAATCTCAATTATATAAATGAGAACCACATTTGCATGTTTTAAAAATAATAATTTTAAAAACTAATTTTCAAAATAATTCTTAGTAGAAAAATGGAATTTCTCACAATTTTTGAGCACCATTTATACACAAATAAATTGAGAAAAATAGTTCAAGAACTCAAAAAATTATGAAAAATAAACCAAAAATTCCAGAAAAATCCAAATTGTATTTGTGTAGAAAAAATTACAAAATTTGGTGGTCGGAACACGTGTCACACGCTCCCACACGCCACATGGAAGAACATACGCGCGTACAGGCGCCAGCGCGTGTATCACACGCTTGCACTGAACTTCTGCCATGTGTCACTCTCTCGTGAAGCCAGGTGTCGCGCAATCGTGAAGCCACGTGTTGCCGTCACAGGAAGCCACGTGTTAACATCCTACGCAGCATTTTAACATCGCACAACGCCAAGTGTCACAATGACATTTCGGGCACATGGCAACTATGCCACGTGTCGCCATATCATTGGATACATGTGATGACTTGTCGAACCAGTCAGTATGCCACGTGTCCCTGATGTGTATGCCTACGTGGCACTATTTTCCACGTGTCGAACGTTGATTGGCTACCGACACTCATTTCACATGGCCTTGACTGACACGTGTCGTCTTGTCATTGGGCCACATTTGTGACACGTGGCGACATCTAATTGGTCTGTGTGTCTTTTTTGGATCCTTCTTGATCCTTCTACAACTGCTACGTGTCGTTATCTGAGTGATCCATGTGCAACCAATAGAAACGTGTCACGTCACTATTTCAGATCAGATGAACAAATTCATCTGTGTTGCCTCACTCAGTATTTTTTTATCAGGTTTTCGTCAATTTGACGACCTTCCCGATGGAATTTTGCGATGAAATTTTGGCAGGTAATGTTTTCAAGGTCGCTGATCTAAAATCTTTTGTCAGGATTTTGAAATTCCAACTTTCAAAATTCGACTCCGGACGGACTCAAACCAAAAACGACGTTCGAGACGGAAAGTCGAATACCAAAAATCACAGTAGGCATCCTAGACAGAGACCAATAATATTTTTGAAACATATTCGAAAAACTCGTGTTGTCTCTGATACCAATGAAGGAATCCTATACCGGTTAACAAATAAACAGTGTAATAAATATGTTTGACTTACTAACCTCGATACTAGCGAAAGCTAGCAGTGGAGCATGACGAGTTTTATGTTGGTCTTGCGAGCAAACCATGGTTGAAATGTCAATGGGAATGCCCGGTTGTTTCGCAGTCTAGATGTCACGCGTGATTTGTGTAGGACTCGGGACAGGAGGCCAAACATCTCTCTCTCCCGGTTGAGAGCTCTCTCTCTCTCTCTCTCTTTGTGTGTGTGTTGGTGTTGTGAGAATGGAAGGAGCAAGGCTCCTTATATAAGCCTCAATCGGGCTCGCGGGCCTAACAGGCCTTACGGGCCCATTTTAATTCCTAACTCAATTGGGCTATTCAATTGATCTCGGTTCATGATCTCGGTTCATACCTTGACCAACCGGGTTTTGTTCTTCTCAATTGGACTTTCCAATTGGTCTCGGCCCATGATCTTGGTTCACACCTCGATTGACCAAGTTCGGTTCACCCGTCATGGGCGAACCACTTTTTTCAACAATTGTATTATCTATTTGTTATTTATTTTTTTTCTATCTAATCAGGTTTTTTAGTAAAATTGGTGAATTAATCAATGTCATTATATAATTCTAATTATTATTTTGTAAATTTAATTACATAAATCTTAAATTTGTTGCGTCATGATTCTTATATTGTCTGATAGTTAATACCAAAAGTCGCTTACAAGCTTTCCTCTACCAACTCGCCAATGTGCCTTTTCAAAAATATAATCGTGTGGACTTGCAATTTAAAGTAAACAATATCTTGATAGCTTGGTTGGTTCAGACGATCTTCAAGAACCATAATTTAGGTTCGTCTACAGTGAGGCGCCCAAATTGAGCCTCATTGAGGCGAATCAATTTGGGCTATCAGATGAAGAAAAATGAATGTGAGTCGTTGGATCGAGAGGGAGTATACTCCATCTTTTACCGAATTTCAACAAATTAAGTAAAAGTTAACAAAATTAAATAACTTTGCTTTTACTTAATTTTATCACCTTTTAATAAATTTTTTTGCTTTTACATAATGAGTTTTTACCTTTTACATAATCTTTTTTACAGTTTACTTAATTTCATCACCTTTTACTTAATTTTTTATCTTTTACCAATTTTTTTTAAAAATTAAGTAAAAGTAAAAAAAAATAAGTAAAAGTAAAATTACTTAATTTTGTTAACTTTTAGTTAATTTTTTTACCTTTTACTTAATTATTTTTACCTCTTACTAAATTTACAAAAATTAAGTAAAAGTAAGTAAATTTAAGTAACTCACAGAGTTATTCGCAGCAAAAAAAATATGTCACTAAATAAAATATTTTTCACTACATATATTTAGTGACAAAATATTTTTGTTGCCAAAAATTCTATGAGTTACTTAATTTTATTTATTTTTACTTAATTTTTTGTAAATTTAGTAAGAGGTAAAAAAATTAAGTAAAAGTTGTTAAAATTAAGTAAAAGGTAATTTAAATTAATTAATTTAACTTTTACTTAATTTTTTTACTTTTACTTAATTTTTGGAAATTTTGTAAAAGTTAAAAAAATTAAGTAAAAGGTATTTAAATTAAGTAACTTTACTTTTACTTAATTTTTTAAAATTTAGTAAAAGGTAAAAAATTAAGTAAAATTAAGTAACATGTGGTGAAATTAAGTAAAAAAATTAAGGTAAAAAATTATGATGCTCTTATCAATGTGCAACAGGGGAAACAATTGAAGCTAATGTATTATTAAAATATAACTTGAATTTTTTTTCTTATCTGGAGTTTTTAATGAACATTAAAAGTATCAGAATAAATAAGAGCATCATAGTTAACATCCTAATCTATCTATACAACAAAGTCCCTATTTCCTTTTCATTTAGTGGGTATAATTAATTTGATTGTGAGTCAAGTAAGTACATTTAATGTGTACCAGGACAAAAAAAAAAGTGAAACTAATGTATTATTAATTTTTTTAATTGAGAAGAAAATGTATTGTTAATATATAACTGTTTTTTTTTTATCTGGAATTTATAACTTAACATTTTAGTGCTTGAAATAATTATATTTAAATTCAATATAGTGTGTTTAGTATAAATGAATTTTACAAAATTTTGTTTAAATCATTTATAAATCTAAATTTTCGCGTCGAATTTCAGTAAACCAAATTTTTGGACACTTCTACTTCCACCTAGATATATATAATGTCAATCTTAATGTATATTTTCCCTCATGACGTTGAGGTTGAGCCTCAACCTCTTTTGTACACAATCCTGCTGTTAGGCTGGCAGTCGACAGTATTAGCTAACCCATAAACAAAAATTATCAATGAATATATGAATAAGAGATAGGAAAAACAATTAGTTTGTTGATCTTAAACAAACTTTACTTATTGAGAAACAATTTGAGTTAATTATATTTTTTATGAATTAAATTTTTTATTAATAAAGCTGAGTCACCATAGCAGTGATCAAATAAGAGAAGAGAGAACTCTATTGCATGCATGAAATGTTTTTGCACACTTAAGAAGAAAAGAAAAAATCCTGATAAAAATTACATCTTGTTTCGTGAAGCTATAACATGAGGACATCTGCTTACATCAATCCTACTATTCGCTCATACGGGAAGGTATCGTAAAACATTTGATCCAATTCCTCTTGGCTAATACGGCAAGGTGTCCTCAAAAAACTGCTTGGCTAATACATTTATGCACCAATTGCTCTTGGCTACTTTCATGAAGGGAAAACATTCGTCTATTATTCCGTAACTCCCACGAGACAAGTTGCCATAGGTTCGTCAAAATATTCTTTTAGCAACTTAACAAACACAGGCCTCCACTGTTCAAAGGATTCACTATGATCCTGAGATTCTCCCACTTCACAAAAATTGCAATGTGCCTCCTGTAAAGAAATACTACATCTTCCAACTAAAATATTTTGATATATATTTGAAACAAATGATAATATAGTATAATCCCACTCATAAACTAATTCTTTAAGTTTGATAAAAAAAACTAATTCTTTAAGCATAAAAAAATAAATTCTTGAATTTTGCGGAACGAGATGAGACATCAAGATGATTAAAGTCAAGCCAGAGCCTCAACTTTGGTCTCGATTTTTCTCTAACATGTTAATATGTGATTTTGGAAAATTTAAACATGGCAAAAAAAAATGGTCGAAACCCTTTGGCCGACCAAATTTAGAGGAGGATGTTATTTTAAGTGGGAACCCTTAAAGAGGCATCTTAATTCTATCTTAAATCCTCTCAACCCTGTGTCTCTAATCCTCGAATCCAGAGTAGGCTTGCGAGCAAGCCTTGCGAGGCTTAGAGGAGGATGTTTAAATCAAATATCACTATCCAACATTGACAAAAGAGAAAAAAAATCATTATAATAAAAAGATTTATTGGTTTGTCATCTTTTCTACTAATAGCTTGATGGCAACTCGTCTTCTTTGCCTAATTTATTGTTTTTTTGAAAAAACATGTGTGCAAATGTTTTTAAACAACAATTCAATTTCTCACCAAAATAGGTGTATCTTCACAATAGTCATAGTACATACAAGTAAACTCCTGATCACATTTGCTCATGTATTCCAGTTTAATATTTTGGGGAGATCAATGGTCGGTTTGGTTAATATATTTCAAACAGAACTAAAGTGGTCGGTTTTGAAGGATAAAAAATCAAAATAGAATAATAAGTGTACATAAACCTACTAAACCAAATAAGGGTCAGTCTGGTCAATCGATTTTGTTTGTTTCAAAAGTCTAAACTACAACAATGAATCCAAGTTCCCCTCCACTCCATCCCTCGTTGCTGCTAAATATCATTTATTAATCAAACATATGGTTTAAATTACTAAATGTTATTTTAGATATAATATTTGTTCAAAATATCTAATTATTCTATACTTAGAACTATATAATCTTATGTGTTTCTAATTAATGTAATTAATTAAAACCTTGAAAAAAAGTTTCTAATTAAAATAGGTAAAAATTACAATTAAACTACTAAAATTAAAAAAAAAAAAAAGAAGAGAGAGAATCATTGTATCCCCTACGAGAGTGTTGGGAAGATAGACTGTAAACACCCACAGATTAAATACTTCTCACCTTCTGCAAAAACAAATAGACAATAAATCTAACACAAACAATCCAAGCAATCACACCATAAAACACAAGAATTTTTTACGTGGAACCTTTCAGTGTAAAGGGAAAAACCACGACTAGCAGCCACCAATAAGCTTCCACTATATCAATATAATGGATTACACAATAAGTATTTTTAGGCCAAGTTAGAGATCAACAACAACAGTTCTTCACTTACACTATGTTTGGGAGGAAGGTTTTGATTGGAAGGAAAGTATTACGAGGGGTTTTATTTTTTTTACACTTGTTTGTGATGAATGGAAGAGTAAGGGAGAAGGGTTATGAGGGGTTTGATTTTGTATTGATTTTAAACAGATTTCTAACACTCCAAAATGGAGTGTTAGCAAGGGTTAGGAGTTTTAAAAGAAAAGAAAATATTTTTTTGACAATAATACCCTCAATATAATTTCCTCTAAATATTCTGATTCTCCTAGTGGTGCGTTAAACAAATGAGCTATCATATTCACACAGTGGGAAAATATTTTGTGCATTAAACTTTGAACCTCGATAAACTAGATTTTCACATAAATCTTCATCATTCTCAGTAATAAGTTTCAAGTCAAACACTATTATACGACAAAAAATGAAATACGATTAATGTTGTTGGAGTTGTTTTCCATGATCATCTTAAGTTTCTGTAAATAGCGGTTGGTTTGAATTTCGATATAAAAATTTCCAGCATCTCAATTTAATATCATTTCCAATTTATAGTTGATGATAAGCTTTGGTTTCAGACTCACAAATTTTATTGGAAATATAATTTCATGGCGCAACTTGTCTCTAATTTGTCTTAATTTGTTCGATTGATTTTTATTCAGAAGGTGAATAAAAAATAAAGATCTTGAATCAATATTCTTTGATCAACAAATAAAAGTATGTAATAATAACTAATATCACATGAATAAATTTGAAATATAATTAATCAACCCATTATAACTCTTCCATTCTAAACAAACACAATCATTTATTAAAATTTCATTTATGATCATTTACAATCCATTCGTCCCAAACAAGTTAAAGTTTTTATAATCCATTCCGTTTCATTCCAGTCCAATCCAATTCATCACTAACACTTCCAATCCATTCCGACCACTCTTCCAGCGGATAAACTACTAAAAGAACAACCAAGAAAGTGGATAGAAATTACCGCATGCATTAACAGAGAACACCACCAGAGATGACTTTTAACAATCTACATCGGTCACTTTGTAGTGCTTGATGTCAGAAACAACATATTAAAATTTGGTAGCAATAGGACTCGAAATCATTTTCCTATCGAACAACCACTTCCTCTCACAATAGAAAAATCATTTTTTCTTCTCTGTTGCTTTTCCTGCGCCGTCACTCACCATTCACACTTATGCCTTCACTTTCTTCTCTTTTATATACCATCCACGGCAATCAAATTGGGCATTGGGCTTCCTTTTCTTTTTTAAAACTAATTTAAGTTGGTGTGATTCCACCTTGCCACATGAGCGAGACCACTCAACAGAGAGTCACAAATTGGTGGAACGGAATATTTGTCCTCGGATGCTTGTAAACATGTAAAGATGTTTGAAGTGTGTAAGTGGGGTCAATATGGATCATGAAATAACAATAATAAGAGCAAGAGAGAGTGGAAACATGTTTTAAATGTTGCATTATTTTTAGCTATATGAGTTGTAGCAGCATTTGTATAGGATGGAGCAGCGTACTATTAGTAATTATTAAAGATACGTGTTGTACTACAATAAGAATTCTTAAAAAGAGTCTTTAACAGAGACTCGAGTTATTTAATTTCAGACTCTGTTACTTAATTTAAGGAGGTGATTACTTAATTATAGCTCTAAAAGTTACCTAATTTTGGATGACATTACTTAATTTGGTCACCGGTTACTTAATTTGAATCGGTTACTTAATTTTGTAATAAATTAAGTAACCATAACAATTACTTAATTATTACTGAAATTACGTAATTTGAGTATTAATTATTTAATTTATTAAAGGTGTCCTCAATCAGAACTCTTTTTAAGAGTTTCATTGCAGTACCACCTAAAGATATTGCTTCACTTTTGACGGTGAGAAATGCCCAACATTGCTTTTCCTCTCCTCTTTTAGTGGCAAATGTATCTTGCTCCCAGTGAATTATGCGAGATGAAAATGTACGTAGTTGTTTGAAATGTAAGGTGAAAAAGCTATAGAGGTAAAACATTTAAGAGCTTTTCTTTCTCTTTTAACTCTGGAGTTTTCTATTGTGTTTCAAACTTGTGTTTTCTGTGTATGACTTTGTTGACCGGTTTTCAACCAGAATAAAGTCGTTTTCTTTGTTTTACAATCCTCTATCTTTAAGGATGAGGAAAAACAAAACCAAATTTTCAACCGAATTATGTCGATTCAGTTTAATTTCTTTAAAGAATTTCGGTTGGTTTAGTTTTGAATTTCCAGAAAATTTTGATCAATTGGGTTTTCAACCTATAAAATTTCGTCACGAATATTTATGTATGATTTAGGAATTTACATGAGAGAATAATTTTGTTCATGTGGAAACAAAATTCGTTGCATAAACCCTAAACTTCATTCCACTAGAATTATTTCATTCCCCACCCAACCGAAAGTTTTTCTTAAATCTCTTAATTATCAATAACATTCGCAAAAAAAAAAAAAAAGAATACGGGTGATAAAACAATTGAGAAAAACTAAATATGCTATACCAAACAATATGATATGTCGTAGAACATGGTACATAATGCCATAGCACAGTACATTCAACTACGTGAGTAATATCATTCATTGTTGTCATCATCTTCTCTTCGATCGGTTGGATCAAAGGTGGTCAAAATTAAGATCATTTTATATTTTGATGATAGAAAAAATTGAATTTGATGCTTGAGCATTTAAATATGATCATTATCGGCTCACTCGAGTAGCTCAATGTGTCACTCGAGTAAAGAAGAGTCCCAGGTATTACGGTTTTCACTCTCTCACTCCAATAAGAAGAAATGTCACTCGAGTTATCAACTCCTTTGCTCACTCGAGTAATCAGCTTCAGCTCACTCGAGTTATCCATGTGTTGTGCCACTCGAGTAACCAAAAGCTTCACTCGAGTAACATATTGGTCCAGAATACTGAAACAACATTAAATGCACTCGAACGACTAGTTTATGTCTATCAACGGTCATATGGCTTGAAATAGCTATAAATACATCAAGAGAAGGCAGGAAAAATGTGGAGTAATATATGCAAACATTGTGCTAACACTCTTATCAATTTCTGCCAACAAAAACACCAAAGATCAAGTTAGAAAGCAAATCACAAGCATCAAGCTTATACATCAAACTCTAGCATAGTGCATCAATCTTTGTAAACATTTTGTATATATACTTTGAGTGTAGGAAAGGTTTGTTGTGTGCCTAGAGAAAACAACATTGTGAGGGTTTTAGAGGTGTGAGCCGGGAATCAACCTTGTGTTGGTCTTAAAAGTGTTGAACCACAATCAACCTCATTGTAAGGTTTTGTTGAATTGATTCATAATCAATCACTGTTATAGTGAAAATCCTAAGTGGTGAGACTTAGATACTAGATGTAGGTAATGTTGGTCGAATCACTCTAAATCTTGATGTTGTTTTCTCTCTTACTTCAATTCGCTTTCGCTCTCCAAACTCAAATCAATTTATCGATCGAAAATTCTCCAACATCTTCTTTGTCTTAGTTGTGCCCATGTTCCTCATTTTCATCATCCTCCAAGTCCTCATTGTGAGCATTTGGCTTGACTTGTTCTTTGACAAGCTTCAGTTATGGATGAACACGAATCTTGCCTTAACAACTTATTTTAAACATCGTAGTAGTCCTCTACAATACTTTGAAGAAATTTTATGGTCAGACCATAGACTCTAGGGGTTGTTTATAGGGTTTAGAGTACTTCCTAAGAATTTGTCGCAAGTTAGCTACCAATTCCGTTGCAATTTGTCTTTTGACCTCCAATTTTTTTCTATGTGCAAGTGTTTATCTCCATCATGTTGAATCAAGTTTTTGATTAACATAAAAACTCCTAAATTTTAATAATTTAACAAAATAATTGAAATAGTTAAGCTAAGCATGTTCCTCAACTCTCCAAGTACATTAAAGAATGTTACACGTACTTTGAGCCAAGACCTATGCACATTGATCAGAGATAGAGGTGCATCAAGAAGTCAAAGATGGATGATATGCGCACAAGAGCTTATGCAATGCGCGTAGAACAAGTGTTATGAGCTTAGAAGCCAAATGCAACGCACATAGATGTTGTGATTCAGTCAAGAAGAAAAAACCCAGTATCCTACTGTGCGCGTAGGAAGAAGTGCAGTGTGCGTAGATGTGGTGCAATCAGAAAACATAATGGGTCAGTATACTGCTATGTGCCTTGACATATACCTGAGCACGTAGTAACTAGAAGATGCATACTGGTTTAAATACCACTTCGTACAATCAAAAAATCAAAGAAATTCACAAAGTCAAGATGTGGCATGCTCTATCCCAGTTGTGTCCGCTTCAAAGGATCATACTACGCACACAGAACAGACTTCAACGCACGTAGATGAGGAAAATATCTATCTGATTAAAAAATGCCAAATCTGTTATAGGCTGTCAGAATACCAACGAGAATATTCTCTGACATGAATTCAGAAAGCATCAGAACAGTGAGTCATGAATAGAGAATCAAATCACAGAGACGTC
>CAODLS010165032.1:0-14243 GCA_948243855.1 Flueggea neowawraea | reverse complement strand
CTAAGTCAATAATTCCATATTTTGTACTATCTCATTCCCATAATAAAAGTCATACTTTCTACTTAATTTGTTTTAATATATAAACACAGTTTTTTCTTTTATTATATTTATTATTAACAAAATTAAAATATTACTTTTAGTTAATTCTTTTTTCAACCAATTCATTAATTAATAACATATTTATTCAAATGATATAAATAAAAAAATTTATAAAATTAAATGATTTTAATTACTATCTCTTAATTCAAGTAAAAGTAATTAATGTCTATTATTGTGCGATGAAGGGAATATTAGCGTAACTGACATATCATCACACATATCTTATAACATGTATTTATCAAATGCAATATCGATAAATTCATAGAAATAACATATTTTAACCGAGATCGTGAATAATAAAAAGCGTAAAATTTACGTTATAAATTTGTAAGTAAAAAATTAGTGACATCAATAGATTTTTAAGGAGTTTGTTTGACATTACAATATATAATATATAATATTTTTAATAATAAATAATGTAAAATGAGAGATGATAAATCTTTTAATAAAATATTATATGTTATATATTTTACCAAATATGTTATATGTTGTTGTTAGCAAATGCGCCTCTATTAAGTTTTTTTTTCTTTCAAAATTTAAGCAAAGGGGAAATTTATTTTTTTTTCTATTTAAATTTTATGAAAATGACCCAAATGGGTTCTTAAGTTGAAGTAAAATTGGAGTTAATTATGCACATATCATAATTAAATAGTAAATTTGTACAAATAAAAATACTAATTTCGTATTTCTTAAAATACTAGATACCAGAGACCTAATTTTGGAAATGCCAATGTGAATTGAACGTAAAAAATGCCATCTCTTTATAATATATAACATCAAAATCTCGTCCAGTCTCGATATTTTAGCCTGCATGTTTCTCTCTCTACCACCCTCTCCTCTCTCCTCTGCCTCTCTCTCACTTGTTCTATCATCCTTTCTCTCCTCGACAAACCCTAACCATCGTCGCCTTCTCCTCTCTTCCTCTTTCTCCTTAGCAAACCTTCGCCTAGCCGCCGGCAAGTTGAAGCTGAAGCTGCGGGCCGTCGTCACCTGTTCCTCTCTTCCTCTTTCTTCCTCGTCGCTGATCTGGACAGAGTGGAAGGTTTTAGGTTCAATTTTCTGGTTTAGTAGAGTGAAATAAACATGTTGTAGGCAATATTTTGGTTCTAACGTTGGAATTGGTGATTAGCACTTTCACAAGCTTTTTTACCTTTTTTCATCTCCAAAGTGTAAATCACTTGTCTGCATGTAGTGTGAAATTCTTGGCTCTACAACTTGTAATCCATTAATTGATTTTTTTTATTGCCAGGTGTATTGTGTCCTATAGATTGCGTCGTTGGAGTTTGTTTTCTCTATATATTTTCCAGATTATATTCATTGAGGTTTCAATAAATTGTTCTTCCAATTTGGTAATTCCTCACCGTGAAGTTCAAAGCTTTCAATGAGTTGCTTTACTTTCTTTGTATTGAACACAAGTTAACTAGGCATTGTTTGTTGCACAGGCATCCAATTTTTATTTTATTTTTTGCCAATACCAAGTCGTATTATTGATCATTGGCTTAATGTTTCTTCATTATATAGTTAGACCTAGCGGGACTGGAGTAAAGGAGGCTTAAACACTTTTAACCATTTGTGAAGTTTGATTTTGTCGAGTTTTGTTGATTTTCATTAAGTTTGATTATTTTGTGTATAGGCAAAGACATTTGAATATATTTATAAATTTGTAAAAAATAAATAAGTAAGTTTAATTTGATTTTATAAATTTAGAATGGTTTTATAAATTTAGAATTTCGTATAGTCTTGGAGATTTATAGAGATAATTGGATACATTTAAAAACATTTGGAAATATTTTGGAGACCATTAAAAATTGTAAAAATTATAATTTAGAGATATTTAATTTAAAAATTATTATATAAAAAAAATAATAAATTAAATTTTATATAAAAATTTGACATTTAGAGGTATTTGGGAATATTCGGAAACTTTTTAAAAGATCAAAATTTTTTTCCCTTGAAATTTATCAACTTTTACGAAAAATCAATTTTTATAAAAAATATTACAATTTTTTACTAAAATAACATTTTTCAAATTTAGTTTATTTTATTTAACATTTTTTATATTTAATAAATTGAGTATCATTTATTAAAATTTTAATTTAGTATAAATGTTAAATTTGCCAGTAAAATTATGGGCTGGATATGAACAAAAGCTTGATTTGGGCTTTTTGTGATGGGGCAAAAATGACATGTAAAAGAAAATACAACAAAATAGAGGGGCAAACAAAAACAGCTTTGAACACTTTCTATACTCTAGGCTACAAATTTCAAATCAATCACTTCTCCACCATAAACAAACCACTTTGAATCTCTCTCTCTCTCTCTCTGTTCTGTTTAATTACACAAAAGAATGAACCAGTCATCGTCAGCGCTGAAACTCCAGGAAAAGAAATCGACCACAGCTACATTACCACACCCCAATAAGATGAAGAAGACGGAGAAGAGAAGCAAGAAGATACCTCAACAAAGAAGGGCATTTCAAGATCTCAGTAACGGCTACTTCATTAGCAACAGTAAAGATGGAAACTTTGACAATAACAGTAGTGGAAATGCTTCTTCAGTGTCTACTATTTCCTCCTCCATTGAAGCTCCAAAGGGTTGTCTCAGGTTCTTTCTCTCACACTCTTCCTCGTCGTCGTCTTCATCATCTTCTTCAAAATCAGCTTTCAATAATGTTAGTAGTAACAGCAGTCATCATCGTCATGCAAAGGTGAAACCTTTATCATTAAAAACTCCAAAATCAGCTCCTAGTGCAAGACCCAATAAGGAAAACTTGTCTCGGAGAGGTTTCTTTCACAAACCCAATTCACAAAATGTTGAGAAAGTTAAGAAGAATCAATCTGGGGAAAACCCCAGTTCAAGAAATGTTCAAAGTTTTGGACATGTGAACTCCAGTGGCAGTCCTGTAAATAAGAGGGAGTCTGAATTTGGAGAGTGTGATGCTGCAAATTTGACTCCTCTTAGTAAGGTTAATAGTGGGTTGTTTTTGAATTTTGTAGTTAATGATGATGATGAGAAAGGGAATGTAAATAGTAACACCAAAGCTACAAGTAGTGATACTAAGACACCTCCAGTTCAGGCATCAGTGTCACCAGAGATACAATGTGGGTCGTCAATTATGTCTTTGACAGCAAAGACTACTACACCTGCTTGTTATGGTGCTGGCCATTTAATGTCTGGAGTTACTGACAAGAGAAAGTGTAGAGCTCGAGGGATACTGACTGTAGGAGAAGCTAAGGCTCTTGATTGTTTTGACAGTGATGATATTGTTGAAATGGATAATGGTGCTCTAGGAGTTACTGGAAACTGTAATCTTTCTATGTTGCCTTTGCCTGCTGAGGCTTCGATGCATTGGCTCTTATCACCTTGCAATGAGGAGGATGAAGATGAAAAGGAGAATTCTGAAAATGTTGGTTTCCAGAGTTTGGAGGAATATCCAATTTTCAATTCTCCAGTTTCAGCTTCTTCTGGGAGTATTGGTTTTTCGCCAAATTTATGCAATAGTAGCAATGACAGAAGTCCAAGAAGGAGGAGGACGAGTGTTCCTATGCTTTCTCCTTGTGAATTTCAAGGGTGTTTGAGGCATCCATTGTATGATAATTTGAGTATTCCATGTGCTGAACCAGAGAAGAGCAAATGCACTACTGATGCAGACAAGTCTCCAATGTCTCTGGGTTCATTGGATAGTAGAAATGTGATTCAAACACCACAATCAGATATGAGCTCAGAGAAACGATTTGGAATGTCATGGTTATGTCCTGAAGACAATAGACAGAAACAGATCTTTGATTCTGAACTCAATGGTGTCGCTGACCATCTTGAAATGGCTAGTTTATCATCTCCCAAGAGCCATGCTTCGATATGGGATTCAACAAGTTCTAGTTTTCAGTTTGATTCTTTGATTACTCCATCCAATTCTGTAGATCTTTCAAGGTTTCAGAAATTTTTGGATGATCGAGCTTCATGGTTCTCCAATTCTACCTTAGAAAATGTGTCACAATCTCAAATGAGGATCTCGTGGAGGGAAGGACTGGTGAGTCGGATTTTTGAGATGGATGAATTTAACAGTTGCAGATGCTTATCAGATGAAAAGGATGATGTCGAAGACTGCAACAATGATCGCTTAAAATCTCATCAAGGCCCAGAATTTAATGTTGATATTGCAGGTAATTTTGATTCAAATAATGCTATGGAGTTGAAAGAATTTGTGGATAAAGAAAACAGGGTTGACGAACAAGCCAAGAACAGGCTCCCCCTGGGTCCTCAGTTACCATATTCTGGTGCAGAGTCTATAAGCACTGATGGAGGCGATCTGGTTCGTTCCGAGAATTCAGATTGGACAATATGCTGCAAGAACCATTTGTTTCAAGTATAAATTTTACCTTCTCTTTTAATTCCTTCATTTAATTATAGATCTCCTGAAAGTGGTTTTCCAGAACCCTTTGTTATAACCATTTGTTTTTGTCATTTGTATTGACATCTTTTCTTTTTCTGAAGAAGGTTTTTTATTTTTTTTTAATACATAAAGAAGATGTTACTCTTCAATATTAGCTTTTGGATGTTTCTGCACTAGAAAATAAATCTTGGCCATATTAATACTCATAATACTACTGCAGAAAAGAATTTAAATTAAACAAAAACTTGATTAATGTGTTAACTGATATGAAGCACAGTGCTGTGAAGAGAAAGAAGCATCTTTATGATTGTACCTTTGAAGTTTTAATTCTGTTGCTAGGAAGTTATCTGCATAATTATCTGCTTCATTAGTTAAGGATTCTTATGTAATGAATTGAGAAACTCCTATGCCAAATTTGGTTATTTTGTTTGTTACAGAATACACTTACGACAAAAACTATATTGAAAACTCTCATGCTATTTATAGTCTGGTTCTACTGAAAACGGAGATAAAAGCTGTAACTCAATGTCTTTTTGCATAGAACTTGGTGTTAGTTCAGTATTACAAACCAGAAAGGTTAATTCACCTACCTCTAAAGCCAAATTCTGGAAAACATATGTGAAAAAAGAGTTTGGAAAAGGAGGAGTGATCTACAATGTTGAAGTTGAAGTTCCACTATGCAGAAAGGAAGGAACTTGTTGTGGCTTTTGCACGGAATAATAAGTAGCTAAGCGATTGCTTTAAGAGGAGCAGTTGTTGATTTCATGGATACAGGTCTGAACTTTGATATTTTTTTAAATTTTCTTGTTGATATATTTGCAGGATAGCCATAACTTGAATTAGTTGTCATATAGAAATCCTATACTGCTTTCTGTTCTCACTTTTATGCAGCTGTGATGTGACCAGCTTGAAGCAAAAGTTATGCGGTAGCCAGTATCAAAGATCAATTTAAAACAGAAAGGCCAAGTGATTTGCTCTTAGACCTTAGTCATTTGTTAATGCTCTTATGTTTGAATGAATTTATACAGGTGAATTAAATTAGCAGCTCCTTGTTATGGTAAACTATCGTATTTCATGAATTTGGCTCACTCTTTTCTAATATTGGATATAAACATTCAATTTTTTTCATTTAATACTTGAATTCTACACTATGCTGCATGAGAATCTTTCTTGTACAATGTTTTCTGGTGCAGTAAATAAATCTTCTTTGATACAGGAACATAGAGATGGAGACTTTTTTTCCTGTCTCCGATATCTGACAACAGTTCTATTATGTTTTGTAGGCAGAACATGGAGGAGATGTAGCTCTGTAGCCAGTAGAGAAAAACCTAGTGTTGCAGAGATTAAGTCATATCTTTCTGGGTTTTGTTCTTGGTGTAGTGTCCAACTGCATTAAAAAGCTGATAATGGCTGATCGATATAGACAACTGAAATTTTGGCAATCTTTTGTTTCAGGTAACATCTACAATACCCATTTCAGCTTTCCAGTTCTCATACTAAACTTGAGGGTCATTGTGGAAGTAACCAAATTTTTAAATAAATATATTAATGAAAGTTGCAAAGGGTTGTTTTGGTATTTTATTGATTTATCTTATGCGAGTTATGCTAGTTGATTGAAACAGCTGATAGACAAAGTCAGATATGAGGCTTTATTCAGTTGCACTGTAGGAAGTTTTGTATAATAATGGAAGCTTTCTTGATTAGTCTACGGTGAAGTCGTAAATAATTTGATGCTGTATTTTTGCTTCTTTTCATTTTTTTGTGAATTTTTCAGGTAAAAAAGGGATAGATTGTCACTGAACCTTGGTTTTCCAATATAATTACCGAACTTCTTTCTGGACTTGCTGATGTTCATGTTCCATCAATAAAATTATTGGTAGAACAGTGTTATAGCACAAAAATTTTAGGCTCTTCATGTATTCCATAGTTGATGGTTTAAACAGAAAAACAAGACTTAATTAATGTTGTATGATTGAGAAAAACATCAACATCAAATATCTTTAATTGAGACTTGTCAACTGAACTAAACTAAATCTTATCATAATTAACATGTCATCTTAGAAAGCTGATATTAGCACTCTAAAGAAAAGTGTCTCCAATTTGGTCTTGAATATAACATTTGATTGGGTTACACTTGCATCTTTTGTTGACAAAATCCAAACAAACATAAATATTTTGTACAAAGAAACTATTTTTTTTGTGTCTAGTTATATGCAAACAGCTTCTTTAATTAGTGAGGGAAAGGGAGAGAATTATTAAACTACATGCTACTTATAGTTAAATGATCTTCACATGATGACTTCCTTATTTAATATAGGACTTTTTATGCAGAAGGCATGTTTATGATAATATTTCTTTAGTTCTCTATAACTACACTGGAAAAACCTTCTAAGAGGATTGGGTAAACAAGAAAATCTGATGCTAGCAGTCTTTTTTTGTTTTTTTAATTGAATCACCCCGGATCCAGATATCCTTTTGATATCTGACTAATCTAAATTCAAACCAAGTAGGACTTTTGCGGGTTTGGCTGTTATATCAACCCATCTTTGCCGGCTAAGATCTACTGGTTACTGTGGTGTAGAGAAATAAATACACTAGTTACCCGTTAGCAGCCTCTTTTAGTCGACAAAATGGACCAAGAAAAGGTCTTTTTTATTAATTTTTCTTAGAAGGCAACAGTGACTCCAGATTCCAGAACATGGTTATTTTAATGAAGTTAGAAACAAATGCTTCTTAGGTGCAAATGACTGTGAGTCCTAAATGCTGGGAAATATTTTCAGTGGAATGGCTGAAATTTCAGAATTCATCTACACAAGCTTCAGAGCATTTAATATTGATGAATTCTACTCGCTTTCCTTTTTGTGACCAAATTTTTACTTGGTTGCTGTTTGTGTGCCACAGAAGACTGACCAAGTCAACAAAAAAAGAGAAACAATTTTGAGAAGAAACTTCTCTGGCTATATATACATTATCTTTTTACGTGTCAAACACCTTGCTACATCACCGGAATTTTATTCTAAATCTATCTTCAATTCTACGTAGTTTTCGTTCGTGCTGGCCTCTCTGGTATGATCATAGAATGCATTTTTTTTAGATTTCTCATATAATTGAATAAACTATGATAAGATTTAATATCTATATTTGCAAACATTATTGAGAAAAGAAAACGATTCTGCTTAAGGGCATGTTTGTTTTATTTATTTATTTTTAATGTCAACATTATTCTTATGGAAGGTTTGGAGGATGATAGGGCATTATTTAAAGTCAATAAAAAAGATTGACGTGTAAGACTTTTTGTTCTCTCAAACAAGAAAAATGCTTGTAGAAAGTATAAATCACTCTCAGGTCTCCACCAAATCCATGAATCTAAAAACACCCTCCAACACCTACCATTTGTTCAAATACTAACACATTTCTTGGCTTCCTTCTTCAGCTTTCAGCAAACAAGACATAAACAAGAAACTCAACACAAGTTTAATAATGATGGAGGGTCTAATTCCTATGGTGTACAAGGCAATCAAGAAGAATCAAACTTGCCGGCGATACGAGTGTCTGTCTTCTGGTGTTGCTCAGAGTTACAACACTGCCGAGTTTTCCATCGACGACAAGCGAAACGAGCTGTTTCTGACAGCATCTTCTGATAACATTGCAGATAGGAAACCGAGTCATCGGAGGTACAAATCTGTTGAAGATTTTTCAGGTCATTTTTCGCCAATGGATCATAGAACAAGCGTTGGTGATCCTCAACAGAAGCAGCTTGTGAGGTTCAATAGCCACAGATTGTTTTCATGTGTATCTGGTGCATAAAGAATCAATCTTTCTTGGTATTGCTTTGATATATTCACACAACTAAAAATGTTATTCTGCTCAATCTTGAATTATTTTTTCCTTTTTGGTCCTTCTTCTGTACATTTTTACATTTGAGGTCAAATTTTCAACTGTTTTTAGGTTCTGATATACATAAACAGAATCAAAGGGTGTCTATTAGTTGAATTTCCAGTGGTGAATACTTTTCTTTAGATGAAAATGGATGAAAGATTTGGTCAATAATTTGAACTTTTCATAGTTTGTTTGTGGGTAGTTGTATTGTCTATTACTGTCCAGGTTCATAGGCACTTGCACCAAGTGGCCACAGATTATTCAAGCACTTATGATTGATCAATTAATTGTATACAGACTGTCAAAAATTTGTGTCTTAAAAAAAGGTGAGGTGCAACTTGTCAAACAACGGTGTATTCAATGCATTATACCATTTAATGTTTATGACTTGAACTTTTCATGGTTTGTTTGAGGGTGGCTGATGTTTTTAACAATATTCCAACACTAAATCTAAAATTGCAAATATTCAAATATTTATCTCGTTAAGTAAGTAATTAAAGAGTTTAATAATAAATTTTTCTGTTAAGTATGATTGGTTCAAGGGTTGAAATCTAAAAATATAAGTTTGTTGTGACACATGTAAATATGGTAAGGATGTGCTGTTTTGTGATAAAACGAAGTAAAAGAAAAAAAAAAGGGTCAAAATGACACGGTATGTCTGGAGGAATGTTTTTAGTTTGCAGTGTTGCTAACCATCTGATTTTATTTGCGCCAAAATAACATTCTGTGGATATGACTAAAAACCAAAATAATAATATTTCATATATTCGCTTAACTATTAAAATAATAAAAATTGAAAAACCGATTGAATATTAATGAAAAATAAAAAATTGAAATGTTTGGAAACTAAAAAGAGGAAATTACAATTTTTTGTCATTTTAATTTCACTTGTGCAACCCGGAGGCATTATATATGATATTATATTACACTTTAATTTTCATTTCACAAATACAACAATTTATTATATCCAGATTTTCTCTCCTCAAACTCTCCACTCATCCACCTCCTAGGAGGTGGTTCAGCAGTAGGGACAATGTCCAAAGCTCCACGCGACCCGGGTTCGAAACTGAGCGTCTCCCCCTGATTAGCGTGATGAGTTTTCGGATATCCCCGTGGGTATATCCGTCCGTCTGCTCTCAGCGGGTGTCGTAGTGATGTGCCATTTGGTTACCGCCAAATAATCGAATATTCCGCGACGGGGAGTAAGTGCAAGCATGGTCACGCCCAGCAGGGATGCAACCACTATTGGTAGCTCCCGGCTCCCCTTTTCATCAAAAAAAAAATCCTCCACTCATCCGACTTTCTTTCTCTCTCTTCTCTTTTTTTCTCTGTTTCACTCCTTCATCTGCCTCCCCTCCTCTCTCGTCTCTCTCTTGTCTAACTTCTCTTTCTTTCTCTTTCACTTTCTTGACTCTCACTTCTATCCCTCGCCTCTAGTCATCGATAAGATCGGAGAAGCACTCGCCCGACGTCGCAACTAGGTCGACGAAGAGCGGCGCGACGTCACGGTGCCTGTTGATATGGGTGAAGTTCCTGGAATCGCTGTTTGCAAAGCAAGACCATTGGAGATTATCCTCAGTCCAAGGTTGTCTTCCATGATCTATGAACATTAAGCAACAGGGTAACCCCGGAGCTTTGTCTTAATTTAAGGAACTTGTCTTGAAAAAGTTGTTGAAAAGTTAGATGAGCTTGCTATTATATAGCATGTGTGAATGAAAAATGTTAGAAAGGAGAGAAAAGAGTTGATCAATTATTAAATCAGTCTTGAAATCTTAATGTACTCATTTTGATCTAATATTTATAATTTATTCTCATTTTTTCGACTTTGTACTCTATATATACTCGTGTTGTACTCGAATAACAAAGAAAATATAAAAGTTTTGGTTTTGTACTCTATTTTATTGGTGTTTTGTTGTATAATTTTGTTCTTTTTTTGTTATTTGTATTCATGTTGTACTCTATATATATTCAGTTATACTAATCAAAAGAATTTCAATTTTGTTGTTATACTAATTATATTCATGTTGTTCTCCACATGTACTTGGTTTTACTAGTCAAAAGAGCATTCATCAACACTAGTCTATGCTTAGGTTATACTCTACATGTACTCGATTTTTGTTTGTCAACATAGCCTTCATAACACTATTATGTGCTCTAGTTGTATGTCATATGTACTCGAGTTGTACTCTATACTCGGGTTGTACTTTTTCTCATTGGCTTAAATGGTTTGGTCAAAGCGCGGTCAACGTTCTGACATGTGGTTAACACGCGGTCAAATTATTGTATTTTTAATATTTTATTTTAATTTTCTATTTTTGGTAAGTTTTTCAATTAAGTTATATTGTAGAAATTATTTTTTATTTTGATGCTCATTTTTCTACATCACCCAACTAAAATGCATATACATTGTACAACATAGCCAAAGCAAGTATCAATAAACATTCTGGAGATAAAAATGCCATCTAAAAATCTTTTGAATACTAAATGAATACAAAATAAAAATAAAAAAATACTAAGCAAATACCAAAAAAATAATAATACATTTTTAATTATTTTTTTTTTATTTTTTGGAATTAAATTTCTCTTTTTACATCAATTTCCTTCTAAATTTAAGTATCATTTAAATTATTGATTGCTATTATTATCTTAATTTTTTTTAAATTGATTTTAAAATATTATTACATTTTATATTTTTTTTTTATTTTTAAATTGACTTTAAATTATTATTAGATATTAATTAGAATTTATTTAATAACTGAAAAAAAGGATATAAGTAAAACTAAAATAAAAATGGTATATGGTTGGAATTACACCCACACTTAGGGTTGGACATTTTAGTTCAGTTCGTGGGCTAGCTCTAATCTGACTCTGTAAATATTAGGCCAAAAACAAGTTGGCTGACCCGACCCGAATATATATATATTTCAAAAAAAAAAAGTCAGTTCCCCTTTTTGAATTGGTCAATTTAGCCAAACATTCAGCCTTGTCGACTCGATTCAGTCCGGTTGATTGAGTTGAAAAATTAGGGGTAACCGACCAGATGCCCACCCTTACCCACACTTTGCTACCTCAAGTTATCAACAGTCCAACCAGATGTTGATGCCTCCAGTTAAAAGCGATGTTAAAAAAGTGTAATTTCAAAAACATATATTGATAAAATTACAAACGTTGATGCGGTCATTATTTTTCATTCACAAGGTAATTGTCTTGTTCGCTTCTTAGACTTAAGATGGCAGACTTCAGGCTTATTAACTTAATGTTTTAAGGGTAGTATAAGATTTATATTGTATACCAATCCAAAAAAAAACTTAGGGACTTCGATTGCAGAACCCTTCAATCCATTTCAGTTTCTTTTTTAATAGGAATTGGACCATGGAATGAAAATTTAGGCTAAAAACAAGAAGATCACTCAACATTGAGTAATACTTGGAGCTTAGAGGTTAAAATTAAAGAACCCAACTCAAAAGCTTAAGGCTAAAGACTTGAAGTTTAGAGAATCTTTTAGGAATAACAATAGATCGAACCGACTCCTCATACCCAAAACTAAAGTGCGGAAAATTAAATTTCAAACCCGAACCCAAACACGATTGGGTAAAGAAAATCATATTTAAATCCAAATTCATTAGGTCTTGGGATCCCCTGGATACCCAATATCTAGTTTATTTATCTAAATTTGACTTTAATCAAATGAGATATATATGGTTCTCCCTTTAAAAACACATAGGTGTTTTTTTTGTTCATAAGAACAAACAACAAATTAATCAAAGATACAAAGAAAATGGCTATTTTGATAAAATAAATTTAGTGAATCTATTGAAAGCCCTCAACATATAATTGGACATAAAAACAAAAATGATTATGATTTACTTGTTCCTGGAAAAATCCTTTGTCTTGACTCATAAAGCATGCCACAACCATGATAGTAATAAGTGGCCATTAGTCTCAATTTTTAAATAATATGTAAATTATATACTATATCTCTTGGCGATCACTGAGTCCTCTTGTCTAAAGTATTGTTTGTTTTTGTATTATATTTTTTTAATTATTTTCTTTATCAGTGGAACCACAAGACGATTAGGTTGTTAAGTGAGTGACATGTCTTTATTTGCAACAGCAGACTGGCCCTTGTACATTTTAAGTTCCGCAACTTGGTTCGTTTAGTATATTTTTTTCATATGAGGTCCTAAGTCCATAGTAATGATTCAATTAACATATCAAATCGTTATGCTTTCGAATAGTTTGGATAAAAAAAAAGAAAACAAATCTTACAAGGATTAAATACGATGGAAAAAGTTTTGAATTGCAAGTAAAATATTAAATTAATATAACACAACATGTAAAATTGTATAAATACTAATCTAAAACACGTCAATTCTCAAAATTTATTGCAAAGACAAAAGAGAATAAGAGTTTTGAAAATACATAGAGGAATTTGTTATCATTTCTTCAAGCTAAACAATCTTTTATAACATTTAGTAGGAAAAACAATATATTATAGCAATTTAATTTGATGTATGATATTTTAATTTTTACGGAGTTTTCCAAGAGGGAAAAAATATTTTAGAGTTTTATATTTTAGTGTCAACAATTGGCTACAATTTATGTAGTTTAATTTTTGTCTTTTTAACTTGAAATATAATCACACAAAACATAACTACTCAAAACAATCGAATCAAATAAGTTATGAAAGTATTTACGAGGGACTAATAGTAAAATAGCAAGGATTTCAAAATTTGAAAACTTGAAGGTGCACAAAACATAGTACAAGGACTAAAAGTGGGCCAATGAAAAAGTAAAAGGAGGTCCGCGGGTCTTTCATCGCTCACTGCTTAAAATGAGAGGAGCCCTCCTATAAAGGTGTAGTGTTGAACAGCCATTTCAAATTCATCCAACATTTTCTACACAGAGAAAACTCAGAGAGAGAAAGGAGGAGACAGTTTTTGGCGCGAGAGAATTTCGGATAACCTGAACAAATGTGTGACATTTTCGTTCCCATCTTTCACATTTCCCTCATTCTCACATTGACATTGTTCATATATACATTTTTAGGTGCCAAGTTGAGTTCTTTCTGTTCATTGATTCCTGAAATCCGGGTTTGTAATTTTTCTTTTTGAATTTTATTGTTGTTTCGATCTGGGTTTTGGATAAGGATTCGTGTGTAATTCTTAGAATCAGATCATTTTGTGTTTGTGTGTGTTGATGATCGTTGTGCTTCCTTATTTGTCAGAGGTGTATTGAACCAGATATTTGTTGTTTTATGACATTTTTTTGTTATTACTAAAGCAATCAAAGGTTCAATTCATCTGATCCGGTGATTTTTGAAGTGTAAAAATTGGATCTTTTATGTCAGGTTAATCATGCATTGCAGATTGTGATGTGGGGATGTTGGATCTCGTGGATTCTTGTCTGAAGATGTTGCATTGTATGTGCTTATGAACAATGTCATCTTTTTAATGTAATGTTGATGCTTTTTTTTGGCAGATCAGAGTTGTATTAGAAGATGGCAGACGGCGAGGACATTCAGCCCCTTGTTTGTGACAATGGAACTGGGATGGTCAAGGTTTGTTGTTCATTAGATTGGTGTTTGTATGATCAAGAATGTAACTTTATGAGTGAATTGTGGAGAGAGATTCATTTGAAATGTTTTGCTTGTGAATTTCAGGCTGGATTTGCTGGAGATGATGCCCCGAGGGCTGTTTTTCCTAGCATTGTGGGTTGCCCACGTCATACCGGTGTGATGGTTGGCATGGGACAGAAGGACGCATATGTTGGTGATGAAGCTCAATCAAAGAGAGGTATTTTGACTCTCAAATACCCGATTGAGCATGGTATTGTTAGCAATTGGGATGACATGGAGAAGATTTGGCATCAC
>CAODLS010165015.1:0-16837 GCA_948243855.1 Flueggea neowawraea | reverse complement strand
GAAGAAGAAGAAAGAAAAAAGAAAATCTGGGCGGTTCGGTTCGATTCAAAACGGCGTAGTTTTGGTTTGTTCAAAACGACGTCGTTTTGTTAAGTCAGAAGTCGGTTACTGTTGACTCGAACGACCGGTCGTCTGGCAACTCAAACGACACGTCGTTTGGCGACGCGAACGACACGCCGTTTTTCCCTTCTGAACGAACGACCGAACGTCCGTCAACGCGAACGACTTGTCGTTTCCTCTTCGATGCAAACGACATGTCGTTTCGTTCCTTCACACAGACGACTGTGCACACAAGCAAAACGACACGCCGTTTGACACCAACGACAGACGACCTGTAATTCAGTTTCTGATTTTCTTTTCTTCATTTTTCTTTCTTTTTTTTCAATTCCAACCAATTTCCACTTAATTTAATTACCCAATATACCTCAAAAATCATATTAACCCCAAAAAATATTATTTCAAATGTTTTACCCAAATTTATTAAAAATAATTATTCCCAAAACTAATTATCCACCAATAATTATTCGAAATAATTACTTCAAATATAATTATCCAAAAATAATTATAAAAATTATTCGGGGTATGACACTCATTCATGGAGCAAATCCTTCGAGATTATGATGAATGAGATTTTGTTGATAATCTTGAAACATCGACCGAGTAGACTAGTTGGAGGGATAATTTAGCCACTAAAATGTTCAATAATTGGAGAGCTCGTAGGGCTTTGAACTAGTTACTTTTTCAAAAAAGATAATTTGCCTAGAAATTTTATTATATATGCCTGGTGTTTTTAACTCCTCTTATTTGATAATAATTTTCATTTTAATTTATTTATTTATAATAATTATTGGTATTTTATTATGTTAGTGTAGTTAATTTAAATGTATATCAAATAAAAAAATTATTACTGGGTTAATGATTAAGTAATGTAACCAAATAATATGAATAAGTAAAATTTTTACTCCAGAAATAATTATTCTTTTAATTGTTACACCTCTAAATTTTTTCTATTTTTTTTTTACCCTCATACCAAACGTGTCCTTAAGAGTGAGCTAAGAAGCAGACAAAAGAAATGGAGGAAAATGGGATCAACATGTTGACGTAAGTGCAATAAGGATGTTGATGCGGACATTATCGGCAAATCGACTGGTTAGGTAAGCCAATTTGCAAACTGGCGTCTTGCCCTTGTGATACTGATTTTGGCGGCTCTCTCTTTTTTTTTCGATTTTTTTAATGCTAATGAAAAATATCTCACCTGTTTGCTGTTGCTTATGGATCACAAATAATGAATCCACAAAAAAAGAAAGAAAATCACGCGATGAAATTGTTATTAGTAAATCTTAAATTTGTAATTTACTGACGCTAAAATTAATTTAGACGTCAAGGGGTTTTGAGTTCGATTTTTGTGTTAAGACATATATTCTTTAATCAAAATCATCATTGGAAAGAAAAATATTTAATGGAAATAATAAGAGATCTTTTTCACGAATTTATTTATCAAAAATAGATTCATAGAAAAAAATTAATTAATGAAATATAGTTTATAAATTAAGTATAAGGGGCTAATTTCCTCTCAGAGTAACCTCCGTACTAGGGTTTCTTTTCCTCCACTGGATTGCGCATAGAACATTCAAAAGGCCCATAATTTTGAACGGCCCAAATTAGTTAACATGGAACTTGAGAAGTTAAGCTTCAACTGAAAATTCCCAATTCCCATATTAATTTTCTTATTGGCTTCAATTGTTGTGATGAATCTAATTTTATATACTTAGAATTTTAATTAATTAGAGATATAGTTTAAAAGTAATTATTCAAGTGGTTTAGGGTTGAGAGATTATTGAATCATGGTTTAATACTAGAGAAATTTTAAAATTTTGAACTATATATAATTCAGTATTTCAGCAATACAACGATTCGAAATGCATAATCATAAGCAAGAACATTATCAAGAACATCCCAAAGGCCCTCCTGAAACCAAATACTCGAAATTTTTTTAATAATTAAAGTATCTGAATACAAGGTGATTTAATAAATAAAGAAAACATAACAGTAAAGATTTCCAGAAATTTTCTGCAAATCTGAGCAGCCATTCTGACCCCACCTGCATGAACTAAACAATTAAAGAAACTTAAATAACAATAAAAAAGGAACTTACTGCTGCAGCAACTGCTTTTATAGCTAATCTGTTGAGTCAAATGGAAGTAGACAACATTAACTTTGCAGAATCCATCTTTCTAGTTTCTGAAAATCATGTCTGAAGGGGTTGTAACAGAAGGAATTAGTGTTTTCCTTTCTGTTCTTGCTCTCCTTCCACTTGTTTTTCTCATTTTCAAGAGTTTCAAAGCTTCAATATCTGCTTTTCAGTCACTCCCTCCAGGCCTCACTCCATTGCCACTTATAGGAAATCTTCACCAATTGAAAAAGAAGCCTCTTATAGCCTTTACAGAGTTTGCTAAGACCTATGGCCCTCTCATATCTGTTAAGCTCGGTACACAGCGCTTAATTATCGGATCATCACCAGCTGCTGCAACAGAAATCCTGAAGACCTGTGATCGGATTTTATCTGGCCGAAGACCACCTGAGTGTCTGGCTTTTAAAAACTTTGAGATTGAAAACTGTTCTCTCGGATGGCAGCTTGAATGCAATGAGCGGTGGAAGAATTTGAGAACAATTTTCCGAACTGAGTTGTTTTCAGGCAAAGCAATAGAGTCTCAAGCATGTTTACTAGAAAAAAAGGTGATGGAAATGGTCGGAACGATCAGAGGAATGGAAGGCAAGGTTGTGAACATCGGCGAGATGGCATTTGCTACAGTGTTCAATATATTAAGCAACATATTTCTTTCCCGAGATTTCATCGGATTGAGAGCTGAAGACGATGGAAGGAGGAAAGCATGAAGGGACTCGTGAGGGCACTAATAGCGTATGCTTCTATTCCAAATGTATCTGATCTTTATCCAGTCTTAGCAGGATTAGATCTTCAAGGTATGAAAAGGAAATCAAAGATTCTGACCCACAAAATTTGTGTTGTGTGGGAGTCTACAATCAAAGAAAGGAGAGACAGAAAAGGGATTGATGTTTCACGAGGACGAGACTTCTTGGATGCTATGATTGAAGATGGTTTTACAACTGATCAAATCGACCAACTGATTTTTGTATGTTCTTTGAAAACTAAACTAAACTTAACCAGAACTTCTGTAGGTACAAAGCTGATATGTTTTTTCCTTTCTTGGCAGGAATTTTTCTCGAATGGAACTGACTCTACTGCTTCAAATGTAGAATATGTGATGGCAGCAATAATAAGATATCCTAAGTGTATGGAAAGAGTTCGGGAAGAAATTGCAAGAGAAATCAAACAAGATGAGTTGAGAGAATCCCAATTACCACGCCTACCATATTTACAGGCCTGCATAAAAGAAGTGTTGCGGCTGTATGCTCCTGGACCTCTCCTCCTCCCTCACCGCGCTACCGAGACATGCCAGGTGATGAACTACACGATTCCCAGAAACTCTCAGTTGATGGTGAATGTTTGGGCAATTGGACGAGACCCTGCGATATGGGAAGATCCATTAGTATTCAAACCAGAGAGTTTCTTAACTCGGAAGTCGATTTCAAAGGTAATGATTTTGAATTCTTACCATTTAGTGCTGGAAGGAGAATCTGCCCTGGCCTGCCAATGGCTGCAAAACAGGTTCCTCTTGTTGTTGCTTCGTTGATTCATTTCTTTGATTGGTCTCTTCCACTGGGGGAAGATCCTGAGAAGCTAGACATGAGTGAGAATTTCGGTGTCTTATTGGCAAGAAAACAACCTCTACTCCTCATTCCTAAAGCAAGAAAATGAGCAAATGAGCTTTGATGTTTATCATCGTCTCCAACTCTGCTGGAAAAAAAAAGTGGGTTTGAATCACATGAAATAATCATCTGAATCTTTATAAAAGATAATTTCTGTTCACATTCTACTATGATGCAAATTTCTTCAAACTGATCTATTCTGTATTGCTAAATCCGATGCATACCGCAACTAAATATGGTTTCCGTCCCATTGCTGTATGCACTGTCTGGGTTGTCTCAGTATCATTCTCTAATATTTTCAGGTATTATGCATTACACAATCAGCATTATTAGTAGACTGTAAACATGATTTGCAGGATACAAATGCAGAAGTTCATTTGCAGGAACCGTTTCAGTCCATTCGACTTTTTTTTTTTTTAATGATCGACCACCCCATTTAGAAGTGTTACCTAAGTGGTAACACTCATCCATCGACTCAAACTAAACTGACCGCACGAATGAGTGATGGGAGTCCATTCAAGTTTGCACTTAGAGAAAACATATCAGACTAAGATGGCTATTTAATAAGCAAAAATTTAAAAAGCGAAAAAAAAATCATGGTTAAACACAAATCAATGAAATCATTTCATATATGACAACTCAATTAAGAATTACATCATGGTTCATATTCTCTATGCACTGTGACTTTGCAAGAACTAAAATTTGGTAAAAAAAAACTACTCTACGTATTCACAGAAATGGTTCTTTTGCAATATTGCAATGACAATCTTATCTTCAGCACAAGAATGAAAGAATAATGGCAGCTTCTCTACCCACAAAGCTATTGGTGGTAAAAACCTAACAAATTCCAACCAGTGTAAGTAGGTGGTTTTTTCTGCGCTAGGACACGCAATATGTACACTACTCATTCGAATCTAAAATAATTCTCCCAAACAAGCCCTTATCAATGAGAAAAAAATAAAGTCAATGAATGAAAGAAGCAACTACTGGAAAATTAAAAGTAGACCGTAACACTACTGGTCTTCAAGTCTTCCTTTATGAAACGTAATAATTACCGTTTGGACAATCAAACAATTTGGAAGTCATAGTCAATCTATCAAATGGTTGTTTGTCAAGCAATCTACAAGAAGTAATACTTTATTTCTACTTTACCATGCATTTCCTTCTGTGAAAATGGCACCCAGTATGTTTGGTTCATGCACTCAAATCAATTAAAACATCAGAGGCAATGACATCTATACGTGATTGTTAAGAGTGAGCTAAGAAGCAGGACAAAGAAACTGAGGAAAATTATCAACATTTTGACGTAAGTGCAATAAGGATTTTGATGCAGACATTACCGGCAAATAGATGGGTAGGTAGGCCAATTTGCAAACTGGTGTCTTGTCCTTCCGATACGGATTTTTGGCGGCTCTCTCTTTTTTTACGATTTTTTTAATGCTAATGAAAAATATCAACAAAAAAAAACAACAAAAAAGAACGAAAATCATCTGTAAAAATTGTTATTAGTAAATAATAGTCTTATAACTCATTGAAGTTGGAGTTAATTATATAATAACTAATTGAAAAGTTATTATCATCAGTAAAAGTTAGTTTGTAAAGACTTGTGAGTTTTATTCTTATGTTAATGCACATATTCTTTAATTGAAATCATCATTGGAAAGAAAAATCTTTCATGGAAACAATAAGAGATTTTTTTTCACGAATTTATTTATCAAAAATAGATTCATAGAAAAAATAATAATTCCTGAAAAATAGTTTACAAATTAAGGACTTGTTTGGTTTAATTTTTCGAAAAGTTAATTCTTAAGAAGTTATTTTTTAGGAAGTGACTTCTTAAGAAGTAATGTACAATTGTATTTGGTTGCAATTTTAAATTCTAAAAAGTATAAGTTATTGTATTTAGTTCAAAATTGTACTTTTTATGAAGTTGGATGAAAAAAAAAGTCAACAATATCCTTGTTGTTATTAAATTTAAATTAATAATATAAAAAAATAAATAAAAAATAGTAGGTTTACAAAGAAACATTATCAAAAATATTTGCAAAGAAACACATGCACTTAGGCAAAACGATATTAATAGTATCAAAGTCAAAATAAAGTATAAATAATATCAAAGTTTTAGAGTCGAAAACAGAGTATAAGCAATATGGGACCGATAATAAACATAGTGTTGTCTGAGCCACCCAAATCAAATTGTATAATAATAATGGACTATACCACTAATAAAAAAAAATCATGTGTCGGGCAGGGACATGTGGCTACTGACAGCTCTGGTAGCTGGGTCATATCAAAACATTGGTGTACCAAAGATCACGTACCCCGTAGCATAAGCGTCCCATATCAGATACAAAAATCTGTAGTAATATAATTTACAAAAAAAACTATTTTTTTTATCTCCAATGAACATCAAAACTATAGTTAATGGTTCATACAAATTTATAATAAAGACTATTTTTTTAAATTTGACAAAAAAATAATTTATTTAATAAATAAAAAATATTCATATACAATATTTCATATAAAATATTTTTTGAAACTTTTATAAAAAAAATTATCTATAAAAAATTATAAAAAAATTATTTATGAAATGATTAATAATTTTTAAGAAATAAATAGCAATTCGTAAGTAAATAATATTTTGAGAATATATTCATAAATATAATTGCTTCAACTAAGAGCATGTACAACAGACTCTCCATCTTTGAAGAGTCAAATATATTATTTTATTTTTATTTGTGTGTTAATTTTTTTAGAAATTTGTGCATTGGAGAAAAAATATTAAAAGTAAATATTTTATTAATAAATTAAATAAATAATATTAAATAGTGAATAATAATTCTTCAAGTTTAGTGAGAAACTGTAGATTTGTTAAAATTTTTAGTTAATTTATTAGTAAAATATTGAAAAAAAGAGTTAGATTGTAAGTAACAATTGAGTTAGGTTCAAAATTTCAAATAATTGTAGCACCAAAATATTATATTTTTAAAGAAAATTATAAGGTAACTGTTATACATGCTCTAAAGAAATTGAACTTTTTGACTCTTTCAGAAAATTACTTCCCAAAATTAAAGGAATGTCAAATATTTGACTTTTTAAAAAATTTAATTTTATTTATTCAATTAAATAAAAAAATAATTTTTTTAAAAATTACACTTTCTCACTAACTAATTCTCACCCAAACAAACCTTAATATTAGGGCGCTAATTTTCTCTAAGAGTAACCTCCGTACTACTATTTGTTTTCCTTCACTGGATTGCGCACAGGACATTCAAAAGGCCCATAATTTTGAACGGCTCAATTCAGTTAACATGCAACATGGAACTTGAGCAGTTGAGCTTCAACCGAAAATTCTCAATGAAAAAATTACATAATTATAGTCAAATTAAATACAAAAATTAATTTTTAGACACAGTTCAAATAATTTACTAGAAATAGAAATACACTCCAACTACTCTAAAAAATATCAGATGTATAAAGTCTCAAAAAATCTTCAATTATCGGATATCTATGTTTTTCATATAAGCGCAATTTAAAAAGTCTCTAAGAGTCCTCGATAGTTTACATAATGCAAATTTGAAAAAGTTACATTTTTGAAAAAATCGTCTCCAAAAGACTACGCCTGACATTTTTTAAAATAAGTTTCGAAAAAGTGAAATTTCTGAATAAAATTTTGAGTATGTTTTTATTTATAAAAATTGAAATTGTGTTTGTCTATTTATCAAATTCGGTATTTTATTTGGGGCATCTGTCATAATTAACTCATTCCCAATTCCCGTATTAATTTTGTTAGAGGAAATTACATCGTCTACTTGATTTAATATATAATATTTGCTCCGTTCGATCTCATTATCGATGTTATAAATTCACTTTCTGTAATTGTTGATTCAAGGTTCCATTATTTTCAATTCACGTTGTTAGCTTTCGATATATTTACTGTAGTGTTTTATCAAAACGACGTCGTTTTAATGAACAGACAATAAACAAGTTTTAAACAAGTCTTAAATATATTTTAAACAAGTTATAAAATATGTAAAACTTATATATATTAAGCAAATATAAAATATACAAACACTAAATAAGTATTAAACAAGGTTTAAAATATAGAACTTATATATATTAAACAAATATACAACATGGACAGACACTAAATAAGTTTTAAACAAGTTATAAAATATGTAGAACCTATATATATTAAACAAATATACAATGAACAAACATTAAAAAAATTCTAAACTTTTTTTAAAAAAATTATTACGCATGTAGAAATTGTATATATTAAACAAATATATAAACATAAACATACAATTTCTAAATAAGCCTTAAACAAGTTATACATATGTGTTAAATAAATTATAGAAAAGTTTGGTTAACTCTAGGAAATAAATACTTAATGTATTAAAGATGAGATGTAATACAAAATCGTTATCTTCAGTTTGTGTAAAAATTAAACAAAAAAAATAATTAACATGATTTTATGTATTGTAGGTTTGTTTTTTATTGGTTGCTATTTATTCGAGATTTTCAATATGTTTGGGAAGTATATCAGAAGCTATAATCGGATATCAAGAGAGATCTGGTTTGATTTTATGTTCTATTTGGATTGTTATATTTCTGTGTTTTGAGAACGTGAATGTGTAATTTACAATGATGGTGGCATGCACTATAATTTTTAAAATTTCTCTTTAAAATTTTAAAATTTTGAAATGGGCCACATGGAGCTGTATTTTCTATATCTGGCTAATGTGTATATGTATTTGATTTTCTATATCTATATATGTATTTGGCTCATTTTCTTATTGTCTTCAATTATTGTGATGAATCAAATTTTATATACTTAGAACTTTAATTGATTAGAGCTCTGATTCAACAGTTATTATTCAAGTGGTTTTAGGGTTGAGAGATTATTGAAACATGGTTTAATACTACAAAAATTGTAAATTTTTGAACTATATATAATTCATTGTTTCAATATTAGAGTATTCGAAATTTATAATTATAACCAAGAACTCTATCAAGAACATTCCAAAGACCCTCCTGAAGCTAAATTCTCGAATTTTTTGATAATTAATTCTCGAATTATTACCTTCAATAATTTTTCGATTCTCAAAATTAAATATGTTTCATTGTTTACTTAATGGTTCAAGGATTAATATATATATTTAGTTAAGTGATGAATCAAAAATGATAAAAAAAATTGACTCAAAAATTAATAATGAACTATATTTAGTTCAGGGACTGGCATCAAATTTTCCACTGATTTTATGGACTCGTACATGAAACATCGATCAATCAAATCGTTATTTATTTATCTGATTACTAGATAGTTACAAACTAACCATCCCAAAATGTTACATTCCATCAAAGTTGCTCTCACAATTTTGTAGTTCATCTATAGAGAATTATTGTCATTCCAAAACTAATTAATCATGGTAACTACAAGTGATTCACAAATTAAATGGGAAACATCAGTAATATTCTGATGATTTTTTCAGCTGAAGTACTCTTTTCCTGTTTTTATCATAAAAAGAATGCAACACCCTGCTTAACATTGATTACATGTCTCTGTTTGATGATGAAAAATGCACCAACTTTTTGTATTAAATCTTTCTTTCGAGTGATTAAGTTGCTTTTGGACATGAGAATCTCATGCTAAATCACACAATCAATTTCTCAAAACCTGTTTAACATCACTTAATAATCGTCTCTCCATCAATGGAAATATTCTGAAAATGTGGTGTTAAATTACATTTTAACATTGCATTACAAAGCAAGCAGGTCATCAAATATTTGTCATTTGCCTCCAACTCAATCTGAAATAAAAGTTCCACAATATAGATTGAGAACTAATATTAGATTTTAAGTGTTGGTGTTTAAACTGGATCGAATTTGCAAACGCAAAACCTTCCTACTTGATTATTGTATCAAGACCATCAAACTAGACGTTTCATACTACAAATATAGTATTTTAATATTGTTAGTATGAGACTTTTTTCCCTTTTAGTTGTCTCCAAGTCTGTGTATGCATCCGTTAACAAATAATTAACACTAATTAACCATCAACCTCCAAGATTTATTTACGAAAATCAAGTTTCATGTACACTCTAGGTACAATGTAATTAGTTAATATATATCAGTCACCAAATGGGAAGCAATATCAGTATCCATCTTAAACATTCCTTCACCAGCACTACTTTATAAAACACCTGACACATTGCAATAACAAACAGCTTTGATTCAAAAAATCATGGCTCAAACCACAACTCCAATTCAAGAATTCTCTCCATTAACTCTGCTTTTCTTGCCTATTCTCTTCATCATCCTCAAACACCACCTAACAAAACCTCCATCACCACCACTCCCACCAGGCCCAATTTCATGGCCAATTATTGGCAACATTCTGCAAATGGGAAACAAGAACATTAACCCAATTCTCCAAGACATATGGACCACTTTTCTCACTAAAACTTGGAACCCAACTTGTGGTTGTGGGCTCAAACCAGGCTGCAGCCATTGAAATACTAAAGACCCATGACAGAGCCCTTTCAGGCAGACATGTTCCACACATGGCTCCAACCAAAAGTCCAGAGCTTAACCCATTGTCACTTGGATGGGTCGTGGAGTGCAATGAGAAGTGGAAGTGTTTGAGAACAATGTGTAAGAATGAGCTTTTTTTCAATCAAAGCATTGGAGACCCAAGAAGCAATAAGAGAGAAAAAGGCCATAGAAATGGTAAACTTTGTGAGGAAAATGGAAGGCAGTGTTGTGGGGATTAGAGAAGTGGTGACAGGTAGTTTTCCTGAAGTCCTAGAACCAAATAATTGTTCTTCAAACAGTCCTTTGCCCAGTTTATTGTACTTGAGACTGGTAATAACAACAGTATACGAGACAACTCTTCACATATTAGTGCCCGGCATCATAAAAATTAATTCTCTCTCTTAAATGAATTACACAACGTCATTTTATAGTGGAGGATGACTCATATGATCAGGTTCAGCAAGAATAACTTACGACTAGTGGAGAATGCCATGCATGTACACAAGTGTACTAGTAGTTTGTTAAGAAATTAGACTGCTTCAAAGATTTACCTGAAGGATGGAAGGAAATAGTCAAACGGCAGAATGCATTGCCGTTTCCACTGTCATAAATATAACGTGGAAATGAATACCAAATGGAAGAATGTTTAGATGGCAGCGTCGATAGGCCGTGGAAATTTGGGCATACGGAATTGATCTCACTTCATATACACCTACCACCCTTTGACTAATTATGGATAAACACAAATCAGTGAAATCATTTTATATATGACAACTCAATTAAGAATTACATCATGGTTCATATTTTCTTTGCACTGTGACTTTGCAAAGAACTAAAATTTGGTAAAAAAAACTACTCTACATGTTCACAGAAATGGTTCTTGCAATATTGCAATGACAATCTTATCTTCAGCACAAGAATGAAAGAATAATGGCAGCTTCTCTACCCACAAAGCTATTGCTGGTAACCTCCTAACAAATTCCAACCAGTGTAGGTGTGGATTTTTCTGCACTAGGGCACATAATATGTACACTCATCCGCATCTGAAATAATTCTCCCAAGCAAGTCCTTATCAATGAAAATAGTCAACGAATGAAAGAATCAACTACCGGAAAATTAAAATGCCATAACACTACTGGTCTTCAAGTCTTCTTTTATGAAACCTTATAATTATCGTTTTGACAAGCAAACAATTTGGAAGTCATATTCAATCTATCAAATTGTTGTTTGTCAAGAAATCTACAAAAAGTAATATTTTATTTCTACTTTACCATACATTTCCTTCTGTGAAAATGGCTCCCAGTATGTTTGGTTCTTGCACTCAAATCATGCCTGGGGGTGTTGTGATAGAAGGATCCAATGTTTTCCTGGCTGTTCTTGCTCTGCTTCCTCTTGTTTTTCTCATCTTCAAGCGTTTCAAAGCTTCATCTTCTTCTCAGCCACTCCCTCCAGGTCCCCCTCCATTGCCACTGATAGGAAATGTCCGCCAATTGGGAAAGAAACCTCATATAGCCCTGACAGAGCTTGATAAGGCCTATGGCCCTATCATTTCCCTTAAACTCGGATCGCAGCGTTTAATCGTTGGATCATCAGCAGCTGCTGCAACAGAAATCCTGAAGACTTATGACCGGATTTTATCTGGTCGACACAGACCTCACAGTCTACCAATCAAAAACCGTGAGACTGAAAACAGATCTCTTGGATGGGCACCTGAATGTGATGAGAACTGGAAGTACTTGAGAACAATTTGTCGAACTGAGTTATTTTCAGGCAAAGCAATAGAGTCTCAGGCGTGTTTACGAGAAAAAAAGGTGATGGAACTGGTGAGAATGATCATAGGAATGGAAGGTACGGTATTGAATATCGCAGAGGTAGCATTTGCTACTGTGTTTAATACGTTGAGCAATCTGCTTCTTTCGCGCGACTTTATCGGATTGAGTGGTGATGGGGATCAAAAGGAGGGAGAGATGAAGGGACTTGTGAGGCAACTTATGGAGGTGACTACTGCACCAAATATATCTGATCTTTACCCAGTCTTAGGAGGATTAGATCTTCAGGGCATAAGAAAGAAGGCAGCTAAGCTGGGGAAGAAAATTTGTGCTTTGTGGGATTCTACAATCAAAGAAAGGAGGGATAGAAAAGAGACTGATGTTTTGCAAGAACGAGACTTCTTGGATGCTCTAATTGCAGATGGTTTTACAAATGATCAAATCAACCAATTGCTACTGGTATGTTCTTTGAAAGCTAAAATTAACCAGCACTTTAGCAGGCTGAATGTTTTATCTCTGTTTGCAGGAACTTTTCTTGGCCGGAACAGACACCAATACTTCAACTATAGAATGGATGATGGCAGAACTGATAAGAAATCCAAAGTCAATGATAAGAGTTCAGGAAGAACTTGCAAGCGAATTTGAAAAAGATGTGTTGAAAGAATCCGAACTGTCACGCTTACCCTTCTTACAAGCCTGTGTAAGAGAAACGTTGCGGCTGCACCCTCCGGCACCTCTCCTCCTTCCTCATCGTGCTGTCGATACATGCCAAGTGATGAACTATACAATTCCCAAAAACTCTCAGGTAATGGTGAATGTTTGGGCAATTGGACGAGACCCTGCCAGCTGGGATGGCCCAACAGTATTCAAACCAGAGAGGTTTCTGAACTCGGAAGTCGATTTCAAAGGTAATGATTTTGAATTCTTACCATTTGGTGCTGGAAGGAGAATCTGTCCTGGCCTGCCAATGGCTGTAAAACAGGTTCCTCTTGTTGTTGCTTCGTTAATTCATTTCTTTGATTGGTCTCTTCCACTGGGGGAAGATCCCGAGAAGCTAGACATGAGTGAGAAGTTTGGCGTAACATTACAGAAAGAACAACCTCTACTTCTCATTCCCAAAGCAAGAATGTGAACAAGTTACCTTTGCTACTTATTTATCTTCACATCAGACTATGTTATATAGATAATGGTTTCAATCACTTTGAAATAATTTGCTGAATTTTTTTGAAAGATCATTTCTGGTCACATTCTGCTACGTTGCTAATTTGCTCATGAGCAGGTAATTTATTTGCATTACTGAATCTGATGCATACCAGGACAGGGCGAGGCTTCTGTCCCATGCACTTCCTTGGTTGAATGAGCATCTCTCTCCAATTATTGTGCAGTACATTAAGCTTAAACCAAACAGCTATCCAGCACAATCAGTGCCATTAGTAGACTGTAAACATTGAACAAATCAAATTATTTGCAGGATATAAGTGCAAGAGTTCATTTACTGGAACAGTTTTAGTCGATTCAAACTTGCACATAGTGAGCAGTAAAAAAAAAGGACTGTGAACTAAAAAACTTCCTTGCAAAGAACTGAAATCCAGAAAGAAAACACAGTATTCATACCAATGGTTCTTGCAATATCATAATGACAATTTTTTCATCTGCAGCAAAAGAATGAAAAAGTAATGACAGCCTTTTAAACCTTTAAAGAAAATGGTGTCCTTTATTTGATTGATCACTTTCATGTGGTAAGAACCTTACCTACTCAAATATTAGAGAGAAATATGGTTTAGTTTTGAGGTTGGAACAACCTGTTTCTCTTGATACGAAGTCAAGAAATGAAAGCATCAACTTTTTGAAAATTAAAAATAGACCATGATATATTACTATACTGTTTTTCGTTTAAAATATTATTCTTGGGTAAATGTAGTTGCTATAAGGAATCAACAACTTCACTCTTTTGCGATGGAAACGATTCGGTATTAAGTGACAAACCTATTGATTTTGTGGAATGTTACTATTACGATTAGTAATGATATAACAGTTAACAAGTCATGTTCAATCATGAAATTGTTATTTGTCAAGAAAGCTAGATAAAAAGAAAGTTTATTTTTACTTCTCCACATTTTCATGTTCTCAGTGAAAATCGCACAGGAAGTTTGGTCTTATATTCAAATCAATAAACATAATTTGTTTCAGTTCATTAATTAAGCAAAGGGTTATTATAAAAGCTCATATCAAACTTGTGACCGGATTTTATCTGGTTGACACAGTCCTCACAGTCTACCAATCAATAACCGTGAGACTGAACACAGATCTCTTGGATGGGCACCTGAATGCGATGAGAACTGGAAGTACTTGAGAACAATTTGTCGAACTGAGCTGTTTTCAGGGAAAGCAATATAGTCTCAAGCATGTTTACGAGAAGGAAAGGAGGTGGAACTGGTGAGAATGATCAGAGGAATGCAAGGTAAGGTTGTGAACATAGGAGAGGTAGCATTTGCTACTATGTTTAATACGATCAGCAATCTTTTTATTTCACGAGACTTTATCGAATTGAATAGTGGTGATGGTGATAGAATGGAGGGAGAGATGAAGGACTTCTGATGGCACTGAACGAAGTGGTTCTTCACCAAATATATGTGATCTTTATCCAGTCTTATCAGGATTAGATCTTCAGGGTATAAGAAAAAAGTCGCCTAAGCTGTTGAAGAAAATTTTTGCTATGTGGGAGTCTACAATCAAAGAAAGAAGAGATAGAAAAAAGATCGATGTTTCTCGAGAACGGGACTTCTTGGATGCTCTGATTGAAGAGGATTTACAACTGATCAAATCAACCAACTGCTTTTGGTATGTTCTTTAGAAGCTAAACTTAACTAGAAGCTATATAGATATAAGCTGAATGTAGACAGAAACTAGTGCTACAACTGTAGAATGGTTGATGGCAGAACTGATAAGAAATCCTAAGTCAATGACAAAACTTCAGGAAGAAATTGCAAGAGAAATCAAAAAATATGTGCTGAAAGAATCTGAACCATCACGCTTACCCTACTTACAAGCTTGTGTAAAAGAAACGCTGCGGCATTACCCTCCGGCACCTCTGCTCCTCCCTTACCGTGCTATCGAGACATGCCAGGTTATGAACTACACAATTCCCAGAGACTGTCACGTAATGGTGAATGTTTGGGCGATTGGAAGAGACCCTTCAAGTTGGGATGATCCAACAGCATTCAAACCAGAGAGGCTTCTTAACTCGGAAATCGATTTCAGAGGCAATGATTTTGAATTCTTACCATTTGGTAGTGGAAGGAGGATCTGCCCTGGCCTGCCATATTCTGTAAAACAGGTGCCTCTTCTTGTTGCTTCACTGATACATGTCTTTGATTGGTCTCTTCCGCAAGGGAATGATCCTGAGAAGCTAGATATGAGTGAGAAGTTCAGCATAGTATTACAGAAAGAACAACCTCTACTTCTCATTCCCAGAGCAAGAATATAATTAAATTACCTTTATTGTTTTCTTCATGTCAGACTCTGTTGCTCTTTGCTTAATGGTTTGAATCATTTGACACAATTTGCTGAATATTTGTAAAAGATCATTTCTGGTCACATTCTTCTCTGGTGCTAATTTCTTCATAGGCAACTAATTTATTCTGCATTACTAAATGTGATTCAAACCGGGACCAGGTATCACTTCTGTCCCATGAATTGAATCAGAATCTCTCTAATATTTTCAGTTATTATGCAGCACATTAAGCTTAAAGGAATAAACACAAATAAAAAAAAAAAAGTACTGTATGTGTTGACAGCTTTTTCTCCCTACAATGAATATGGTGTCCTTTCATGCGAGCAAAAAAAAAAAGGAATAAACACAAATCAAATCATTTCATATATGATAAGTCAATTAACAATTACATCATGGTTCATATTATGTGTTGAACAAATAAAAAAGAACAATGTAATGGAAGAACTACAAATAATTTCATTAATACATAAAGAATCAAAGAATAAACATAAAATGACCCCAAATTCTATGAACTGTGACTAATAACATGCCCTGCAAAGAACTAAAATTTGGTATGAAGGTACTGTATCATACAAATGGTTCTTGCAAATATTAGAATGACAATCCTTTATCTGCAGCAAAAGAATGAAAGAATAGTGACAGCTTTTTCTCCCTACAAAGAATATGGTGTCCTTTCTGTATGCAAGAATGAATGAACTGTGATCTTGCGTGTGACAAAGAAACCGTACGGCGATCAACTTGGCTGAGAAAAAGAGGACGAGCTGCCGGTGACATCAACAGGTGACCACCCTGAGACCGTATACAGCGGCTGATCCAACCAACTTAATGTAAGTGCCACTCCATCCTGCCCTTGCCTCTGAACTCCATAATTATCAAAAGCATACATCTTCAACAGCATTTGGCTCTGAAGCAGCTCCCTCTCCGTAATTCCAATGCTCCGGAGCCCTCCTTGCCCCATCAACCTCCTCCATTTCTCGAAACTCTCATGCCTTTCATGCCTATCACTGCCTTCACAAGCAACTATGTTTCTGATTTCCCGTGCAAACATCTCCTCTATCTTGATCCCAGCCGGGCTGTCCGATGGAAGGCTAGAATAAATGGAGTCAAATATAGCAGAGTAGTACTTCAAAGAATTACACACTCTTGCTTCGAAAATAGGACAATTGTTTTCAGCTTCTTGCTCTGCCATAACTACTATTGTGGGGTTCGTGCTTCGGATTAGCCCCAA
>CAODLS010164960.1:0-10493 GCA_948243855.1 Flueggea neowawraea | reverse complement strand
AAACCTTGAAGTATAAAAGAATAATATTCTAAATATCCCCAGTCGATTATTGTCATGGAAATGACAATAAACTAAAACTAGTATGTACTATGTGAGATGATCATATGTTACTGGTCATAGGATATGAGACATCACTCAGAGAATATAGAACATGTTAAAGAATAGTGTTTTGGATCGATCCGCTTATGAGAATACTACATGGTTGAAAGGTCATAAGTATTTCTCACGCAATGCTTATAATTGAATCCCTCGACCTAAAATCACTATGGATTCTTGGGTGATTCCTCGTATAATTTGACATACGTCTAACGTTATTTTTACTGAATGACAAGTATGGGTATGATTGGGTATGCCATGAGTCATGCTAATGAACATGAGTGAACTGAAGGGATTGCTACTTTTGAAGGGAGAGAAGATATCACCAGCCACTTGATTAGTGAAACTGTGTAATGTGTGGCCACGCCCAAGTAAAGTGATAAGTGTTATCATTTTTTTAATTAGTCAGGATCACTTATAGATCAAGGAAATGTTTTAGCATAAATAAGGGTGACTCGTTTCATGCCTTATGCTAATTCTTATATCGAGAGGCAAAAGGGTTGTATAAGGTTGTAATTAGGTTATGTTGATTCGTAATTGACATTCATTTCAATTTGGGTAATTATAATGTCTTGCTAGAGACCAATTATAATTTATGGATTTTAAATTAACTTTAGGCCCATTTCCAACATTGAATGAACCTACATGATCGCACAAAATAAAGATCTGGGTTAGGCCTAAGAATGTTTTTCTTGTCGAGCCATTAATTTATGTTAATGATTTAAAACATAATTAAATGGGTCTAATATGAAATTTGGCACACTTATTGAGGAGGATTAAGAACTTGGCCTTGTTGGGAAATAATTAGGAAGAGTGATTAATTAATAAGATGTGATTAATTACTTAAAAAGGAAAGAAAAGGACGAGAAGATTTTGGCTAGGGTTTCTCCCTTCCTTGGCTGAAACCCTAAAAGATAAATAGGAGGATTTTATTCTCTCACTTATGCTTGGAAAAATTCGGCTAGGTTTAGGGTTGAGTGACACTCCTATTTTCTCTCTTTGCCTTTCTTTAGTCGAAACCCTAATGTGGAGGAAAGAGAATGTGATTCTTGCACACTCTGAATTTAGCTAGGGTTTTCTATCTTTCCTTTCTAATGAAACCCTAATAATAAAATGAAGAGAATTTGATTCTCTCACACGATAGAGGTTGCTAGGGTTCGGCCACCAGACAAAAGGCAGAGAGAAAAATCCGTTTTGTTTCATCTCTTAAAAATCTGAATTTCTCAAGGCAAGAAAAGCGTTTTCTTTGAGTGCTAGCACACGTAGCCATAACCAATAGTCTTGTGTGGTGTAAGAGTAGAGGGGAGTCGTCCTTTGGCAGCCCTCTTTTCGAGAAATACAATTCGGCAAGGGTGAACGGTACATTTATTCAGCCCCCTTTTATTAATTATGATTACATACAGTGTTCCTGGATGTTTCTTGTGTGATGTTGTTGTATTTTCATTGCGTTTGATATTGTTTATTCGCATAAGAAACCCAACATAATTTGTACCGATGAATCTTGGAGGTTTAATGGTAGTCAAACCTTCTTCAAAGTAGCTAGGATTCAAGTTTAAAGCCATCCTGGATCTTCACTCTTCGATGATGAAACCGTCAAAAATAAGAGCCAAGGTTCTGATACCAATTGAAATAACACTAACCACACTAGAAGGGGGGTTGAATAGTGTGTGAGCTTGGGCTTTGATTCTTTTTCAAATTTAGTCAAGCAACTAAACGAAATAGAAAGGAATACAAAGGATTTGGAGTGGTTCGGCCTAACTTTTTCCTACATCCACTACCTAAGTATCACCACTTAGGCTTTCCACTAATCTTAATCTTTTCTTACAACCTTCATTTTTGAGCTAAGTGAAAACTCTTATGATTCTTGATTCTGGTTCAAGAATAAACCAACATAGGATCTACCATTGATCCCAAACTCTCAAACTCACTGGTTTGAAACAAACAAATCTCTCGCCAACAGATTAGAACATTTGTACAAGCTATGAAGAATTGAAATAAAGAACAACTAGACTTGTATCACCAAGAAAATGAACAAAGCTTGGGCTTCCCAAACTCCCATCCATGCATTGTTTTTTTCCCTGTGATGTTTTGGAAGTGTATTTATACTTCCTGGACTTTTGCTAGCCATTGTGAGTCAATTCTTTCCCGCTGGAGTGTGAAATCATTCTTGATTTTCTTTGCTTTTAAGTGGGCACTCAAGTAACATTGAGGTCTACTCGAGTAACTCTAGTGTTGATCTTCAGTGTTGCACTTTTTTTCTTACCTTACTAGAGTAAGCATAATCTCTACTCGAGTAATTGAAGATTTTTGACCGTTGTGTATTTGATTCCCTTCCATATCAGACTTGATTGACATGAGCATTTGAGATCCAAAAATCACGTCCAATCTAGTGAGAAATTGTCCACTTGAGTAACTTAGGCTTGGCACACTTCTGGTCTTTCTGGAAGGTTCATTCACTCGAGTGAAATATGGAACTACTCGAGTGACATCCTCCTCTGGGTGTTTTGTTGATTTTCTGAGCCATACTTGCTCGAGTGACTTGAAGTCCTACTTGAGTAATTTATCAACCAGTGGCATTCTAAAAATTTGATCTTGCTTTGTTTATTTTGGCTTCTACTCGAGCGACTTCTGAGTTCATATGTTCTGGGCACATTGTTTGGTCGAGTGACTTTCCTTCTTTGTCGAGTAACTTGGTACTTACTCAAGTGAGTTTGTGTATTCTACTCGAGTAACTCCAAAGCTCTTTTTTCATCTGGATGGGAGACTTACTCGAGTAACTTTTAGAGTTCCTCGAGTAACTCTTTCTTTGCATCAATAATTTCATACTTTGACAACCTTGCTTCGTGGTGCAATGAACTAATATATTTACCAACCTTTGTTCATCATCCAAACATAGATGGATATAAATGTGAATAACCCTTGGTTCAACATATGTGTCTACAAATGTCTTCAAACTCACCTAGATGTCCAAGCCTAAAAGGTCCAGTCACGAACCCTTGTGGCTGGCTGGTCACGCTGACAAGAACAAGAAATTGAAAACAATATATCAGACAAGTCGAAATGTGGTGCTAAAAGTGTGGCAGTACTAAATGCATGTAATGCAAATGCAGATGCAGACCTTCACACGATGTCGAAAAACCTATTTTAGTCGACAATCTAACGCTCTCGTGTCGAAAATCATACTTTACATAAAATTACAGTTTGGTCCCTCAACTTTTGTAAAATTACACTAGTCCCAAAGTTATGAAAAATTACAAATTAGTCCCAAACCTTTGGAAAATTATAGATTAGTCCTCAAATTATATAGAATTTCAAATTAAACCCCAAACATGCAAAATATCACTCCAAGTCGTTGCGACATAAAATTATCCAAAAACACACTTCTCTCGATTCAACCAATAAAATCATTCCAATGGCCCCCACATTGTGTCAAATCATCCTCATAAATATGAATATACAATCAATTGCTCCAAACAAACTCAAAATCATCAAAATTCGGATCAAACACTAACACTAACAAAAATTCATCAAATCTCAAGAACCCAAGCTAAATCCCTGTTCTTCTAGCCTTAAACCATCATGATCTATAATCCTCTTGTTAGTTTTGTGCCCTAGTCCAATCATTGATATAAATTGTCATTACATTTATTATTTAATATCTATGAAATATTATATTGTTTATGACAATAAAACTTCCACGAATAGTTTGTTCTTCCTTATGTCATCGAGTGTGACTTGATAGTAAAACCATAAGATAAAAACAATAGTATTCTAAAAGGTCCCTAATCGATTGTTATCATGAGAATGATGACAAGCCAAGGTTAGTATGTTGCTAAGAGGATAATCACGTTTTACTGATTATGGATATGGGATATCACTTAGAACATAGATACATGTTAGGAAACATGTATTAGACTGGCACGTTATGAAAGTACTTCATAGATCAATGCCACAAGTAGCTTTCATACAGTGGTGATGTTTGAGTCCTCTGACTGAAACTCACTATCGACTCCTACATGAGGAATCACATGTTTTAACTTAGTCAAACGTTATCCGTAATAGGGTAACAATAAAGTCTATGATTGGATATGTCATGAATATTGTAGAGGAGTGATAGTGAGAGTGATGGATTTGTTCCTTTTATGAATAGTGATATCTCTAGGTCACTTTGTGTGTAGGATTGATGGAATTTATGCATATTCAAATGAATTGATAAAAGGGTTTATCAATGTCATTTGTATATAAATCTACTTGGGATCAAGAAATGCATTAGTATATAAGGTTGATATGTCACCATGCCTTATGTTTCATATAGATATTGTGAGGCAAAATGACTAAATATCAAACTGTGAAAGGTTAACTCGGATCACTGATGCCACTCGATTTTGGGTTGTCATAATGTATTACTAGATACTGCTTATGGACTTTGGGTCAAAGTGTTTGGGACGAGGCCCATTGCCAATTTCAAGTGGGCCTATTGGGTCACACACAAGAACGATTTGGATTGGTTCACAAATATTCTCTCTCATAGTAATTAAATTATTAGTATTATTAATTTGATTAATCATTAATAGTTTAGGGTTTTACGATTTAGATCATAAATATAATATGAGATATTATCCATTAACGTAATGGGCTTTTAATATTAATTACTTCTTACAATGTTTTGGGTATAAATTATGTGGGACATAATTTGGGCCTATGTAGATTAATTAAGCAGTGGTTTACTTAGTGATAATGTATCATATAATTAAAAGCCCAATAACATTAATAAACCTTAGGTAAAATTCGGCCATACTCCTATTTTTTAGGAGATTTTATTCTTGTATGACAAGGAGAAGGAAACCTTAAAAGGGATATAGGAAATTTGGCACACACACCGTAAATTAGGGATGGTGGCTGATGAACACATATTCATACGTATTTATGTGCATTAATTTATATTCTTTTGAACACGGATTGAGTGTTTGTCACTGTTTTGGTACTTCTACGCTTTATATTGTGTTTTTCAGGTTAATTGATGATGTCTTAACGAATCGAATGAAAACAAGTTGAAACAGGGCTTGAACGATGACATTTGAGGCATTGGGAGTGAGACACGACCTTATAATGGCAACACACACCCGTGGGAAGCTTAAGGAAGCAAAATCGTGAACAACTGGACACACACGGACAGGAATCTTCAGTCCACGGCCGTGGGAGTGGCCGTGTAACCCACTAGAACTTGACAACCAAGGGACACGGACATCAATGCAGTCACACGGTCAGAGGAGCCTAGGACCCTGACACAATCTCGTGTTTGTGTATTTACCCAGCCAAAGATCATTCATTCCATGGACATAAATTCAACACACGGGCATAATGGCCTATTACACTGACATAAACCGTGTCCGTGTTTCATGTACAAGTCGCATAATTGAAGGAATTTTGGTGGAAACGGACGGGAGCTGCTTGGGCACGGCCGTGTCTGTGCCTGTGTCTTATTTTAGACACCCTAAATCGCCTATTTAAGTGGGTTTCGGCATTCATTCAAAGATGAGCCGAATTGGAGACAAAAATATAGATCTTTAGAGGCCAAAAAATGTGGGAAGAAATGAGAACATCATTGGGCATCAAGAATGAATGGATTTCGCACAGAATTGGAGGATTCAATCATGGGTTTTCCTTCTCTCTCTAGATTTGTCTTTGATCTTGTTGTTTATCTCTCCATAGTTATGAACCAATTATATTGTGTACCTAGATGTGATGAACCCTAGGCAGATTATGTGATGTTGGATTATGTTATTCATTCAATTAATTTATGGATTACGATTCAATTATGATTTATAATGCGTATTGTTGAATTGATTGTTGCTAGCCTTTTGATTCTAAGATAGTTTCGTGCATGTGCAATCGAGAGATTCTGCGTATGATAGAGTGTTCATAATTGAGAGGAATTGCATGCAAACCAAAAGATAGGTTGACATAAATCCTCCGGGTTAGAGTCAAACCTAATAGTCAAATTCATAGAACAGAGTGTTAAAGCAACGATAGGGGTTTTAATTAGGAAGAGATTCTGGTTAATCAATCTAGTCATTAGGCATTAGCTAACTCGAGAGAGAGGTTAATATACCTTAGGACCACGGTCCAATTGCCTGAATAGTTGTTTGAATAACGAGTTTTTATTACTTAATTCGGTCTAGGGGGATTTTGCGTCTAGGTGCCATCTTCCCATCGTTTATTCTATCGTTTGCATTTGTTTAGTTTATTTATTTTATAGAGTCAAAATCATTTAATTGGTGGCTAGATTATAGAGGAAGAGTGAGTATCTAATAACCGTAGTCTCTGTGGGATACGACACTAGGTACTCAAGGGTCCACTTGCTATAGACGATAGGTACACTTGCCTTAGTCTTTAGGTATAAGCCTTTGACAACACCAAGATTTTGGGAATTCCTCCTCCTTTTTTTAGGAGTATGCCGAATGTGTGAAGGAGGCCTAATAAGAAATTTTTATTCTTGTCGGACAAGTATTAGGTAAACCCTAGTATGCCCCTTTAGGGTTTTTTTTATGTGCCTATAAATAGGAGTCACATTCTTCTATTTTTCTCATGGAAATGGCTTGGCCGAATTTATGAGTGTCACAAAGAAAGAGAGAAAATTATTTGTGATAATTAGAATATAGATTCTAAGTGCTAGTACACTCCACCAATCCAAGGAAGTTCGTTCGTGTGGATACCATTTGTCACGTTCGTGCAAAGGCAACGTGGTTGAAAGGGTTTCGAGTTTATACTAAAAGATACATCAACAATTCATCAATTCATACAATCGAGCTTTGGTTTTTCAATGTAAAACCCTAACTTTAATCGTTTATGTTGATGTGCCTAGATCATTGGTGGAATTCTATAATAATAATTTTTGTTATTTCCGTTGCATTATCCTTTATATGAATTTCATATTTAGTTATGAACTTCAACACCTCTAACATCCATTTCAACATAAATCAAGAAAAAAAATTCAAACCCAAATTTCGAACGGCCTCCCTCAAAAATTCAAAATTTAAACACAAAAATGGTGAAAATAATGGATTAAAAGCTTGATCTTACCTCAATAAATGGTGTGGAACCAAAGGGAGGAAATAGGGGATGAAAAGGGATGGATTTGGAAGTGTTTAGAGAGGAAAAGGGAGTGTCAAGCTAAGGGAAGTCGGGTTTAGGGATATATAAAGACCCCCATACCAAAACGGTGCATTTCAGCATTTCGCCTAGCTCACTCTAGTGACACTCCTTCTTAATAGACTCGAATTTTCCCAGATATTAATCAGGGGCAACGATTTACTCGAGTAACTTCCTGATTTACTCAAGCAAGCTTAGTACAATCTCACTCGAGTAACATTCATTTTTCAATTGAGTTGTCCACCGTCTTGATCACTTGAATACGTTTTGTTTACTCGAGTAACCCCTCTTTAAACACCATAATCATCAAGTTAACAATGATATTTAAAAAAGAAATGAGTTTATAACAATGATATTTGTCACGTTACATGCATAAAAGAAGACTTACTTACTTAAAATTAAGTCGTTGAAGACTTACGTACTTAAGATTTTGGTTACATACAAAATGTGAATGAGGTATGGTTTAGAGGGTCTCCAAGGGTCTCTAACTTCGGAATTACATACATAATGTCGAAAGTACTTACTTAGCCTCCTTAAATCATCAAACAAATTACACACTTAACTCATCCTTTTCGTACGCAATTTTTGCACCAAATCAGGCCCAGAAAAACACCATTTCTGATTTGAATACTTACGCGCTTAACCACCAGGTTACGTACATACGTCCTTGTCTGAGTCATTTGAGACTCAAGTTACGTACACGCAAGCGAGTCTACTAGAGAAACACGTGTTATTGCCTCCTTTCATTTTCTGACTTACATACTTATCTCATGTCTTACATATGTAAAAATGTTCCATACCTTATGCCATTTTCAAACATGAAGAATTACATACTTAAGGGCCAACTGAGCACTTACTCATGAAATCAGAGAATAGACCAAATTTTAATCCTATAAACTTACGCACTTAACTCCAAAGATAAATGCGTAAGGATTCCCAAAAACTAAATTCTTACACATATTTCCATGCCATACCTTGTAACCTCACAATATATGTCGCAAGGATCATTTTTTCGAGTATGATTGTATGAAAATGCAAGAACAAGACAATATAAAATGCATAGCAATCAAAATTCGTTCATATCAGACATACAAATACGACTAAGAATCGAAACAAATGAATTTTTATCAAGGGGTTTTGTAGGAATATTAGCATGCTGATCATTTGTGGGAACAAATTCAAGTTCAGTATCACCTATAGCCAACAAGATCAATGACATCATTCTTGGGATACCATAAACCAACATTCTTAGTACCAATCAAGGACCTAAAAATTCTTTTGACAACTTTTAAATGAGACTCCTTAGGGCATGGTTGAAATTCAAAATTAATAGCAGGAAATAAAGAAGTGAATTGATCATACCTCTATATAGTTTTTCGTCCACATCTTTACCATCCTCATCTTTGGTGAGTTTTGTAGTAGTGTTCATAGGAGTTGGAATTAACTTGGCATTCTCCATTCCATATTTTTGTACCAAACTAGTAACATATTTAACTTAATTTATAAAACTTTCCTCTTCCATTTGCTTGATTCGTAATCCAAGGAAGTAGTCTAACTTGCCCATTATCGTGACCCAAAACTGGACCATGACCCGCGTACGAGACGATCCGAACTATTTGTTAGTGATATGCCTAGCCCAATCATATGTACATTGTCATTTGTATTGTTATTTAATATGAGGAATTTTATTTCGGAATATATATTATCATGTTATTTAGTAATGCATTAACTTGATAAAAGTATCCATGAATAGTTGATTTTGTCTTATATCATCAAGTACGTGACTTGACAATAAAACCTTAAGATAAAATAATGCTAATCTAAATAGTCCCTAGTCATTCATTATTGTGGGAATGATAATGAGCTAAGACTAGCATACACTATGAGAGATGACCATGTTTTACTGATCATGGACATTGGATGTTACTCAGAACATAGATACATGTTTGTAACATGATATTGGACTAACTCACTATGAGATATCTCTTGGCCACTTGACAAGTAGGACTGATGAAATGCATGGCCGTGCAAGAATGAAATTTATAGGGGTTATCAATATCATTTGTTTTTGGTCAGTCTACTTTGGTATCAAGAAATGTTTGATTAAGCTTTATAAAGATTATGTGATCCATGCTTTATGCTTAAACAAAATATCGTGTGACAAAAAGGACTAAATATCGAACTGTGAATTAATTATTGTCGAGTCATCGAATTTGCTCAAATTGGATAGTCATAATGTCTTTCTAGAGGCCGCTTATGACTTGTGGGCTTAAAGGTTGATTTAGGCCTATAACTATAGGGTCACACACTAGAACGAATTGTGCTATATATATCTTGGTATTATTTTATGCAAAATAATTTGTTTTTAAAATAAATTTAAAATAAATTAAAATTCGTTTGAACTAGTCAAAAAAATTTGTTTGACTTAGTCAACAAAGAAGAGAACTTCTTTGACTTAGTCAAATAGTGTAATTTGTTTGACTTGGTCAATAAGGCAATTAATATTTTCTATGAGATAAATATTAAGGAAGAATTTGTATTTATTTTTGAAATAAATTAAGGGCCAAATTTATTAAGAAAATATCTTAAGTGGTTAATCCTTATTGGACAAGGAATAAAAGAGTTTTGTAGGACAAGACTTAGATCTTCGAGTAAGATTAGGATTAGGGTTTACTTAAGCTTAAAAATAGGCTTCTTAGCACACCCTAGCAAGCTCTTGACGTCCATACCACCAGAGAAAGAGAGAAAAATAGCAAGGTATTATTTTGAGAGTGTCCTAAAAAATTAAGTGCTAGTACATATTTGCAGTTCGATTCGTGTGGATACGGGTAGAGGATGTTCACATTCTGCAACATCTAAGACTCAAATCAAATAACATCTTTTCATTCTTGTTCCATCTTACTGAGCTGAACAGACATTCCTTAAATGGTTTTATTGACTGGCAAAATTGCAAACATACGATTGTCGATGTGTTATAAAACCTTGGAGTATTCCAAAGGTGTCGAACCCATAGAGACGGGACTAAATGTGATATTTTCTTGTCATAAAAGAAAACATAAAATAAATGCAATAAATTAAAGGAGTTGTTTTTTTGGTATTTTTATTAATGTAGAGCAAGAAAATAACAAATAACGATATAAAAGGCGTTAGGGCTTTTGAGACTCGACCAGGGATCCGAATTACTAAATTTATGAATGGTTTATAGAATTGAGTGTTCTCTCACTTTTATCACCTAGAGTCTCTCT
>CAODLS010164932.1:0-10252 GCA_948243855.1 Flueggea neowawraea | reverse complement strand
ATGTCTTCCTTCGAGTTGGGCCGGCTCTCCTCCTCTTAGGCTTTGTCTCTTTTTTTGATTACTAGGTCTTCATTACTTACAAAATTAAATCTATTCTAAGAAAAATAAATTTTACACAAAATAAACGACTCGTAGGCGTATTTAATTTACAATCCAATAATGAAAACTAGACCTATGACATGCACCATGCATAACCAGTCACGAAAAATTTAAAACACCAACATAAGATCCAATCTCAATATGCAAGCAAGAACACATGACAAATTCGATTTTAATTATGTCCATAGCCATTACGAGAAATCGTGTATTTAGATTTCAAGAACTAACCCTATGAAGGGGTTTGGGTGTTACCCCATTAGATCAAACTCTTTAACCAACTCATGAAATGAGTCGTTATTTGAAAACCCTAAATACACTACTAGATCAATGAGTGTCATCGATTTTCTAGTCAATTTCTCTTACTGAATTTACATGTTATGATTTAACCAATTAAAACATAAACACATAAATATATAACCAAAACAAATTTGGCATGCATCATAAACAATCCAAACATACTTTCAATTGAAACATGTCATTTAGCAATGAATATAAACACCAAATCAAATTCATTGTTATAGTACAACCTAAACCAATTATGAATAACATCATTAATTAATTAGGTTTTCTAATTAATGACATTAAAGCATTCACCAAACTAAGGATCAAAACATATTCGGCTTTAACTCTTAAAATCACAAACAGGTTATGAGTTCTTATTAAGCCAATCAAATAACCAAGTCATTAGGCAAAACAATTTGGATTCAAACCTAAAATAAAATTCCAAATTTTTTTTAAACCATTTAAAACATGCAAGTCCAGATTTTTTCAAGGTTGAACCTATAATCAACTAGATTAGGCATACAGACCTCTCTGATACCACTGTTGGGTTTCTTATGCGAATAAACATCTAATATACGCAGCAAAAAAAAATAATATCACACAAGAAACATCTAGGAACACTGAATGCAATCATAATTAATAAAAAGAGGTCGAACTTGTGTACCTATTTTACTTTGCCTAATTGTTTTCTCCAAAACAAAGCTAGCCGAATTTGATTTCTCCTTCCTCTTTTGTTTGTGCCGAATGCAATTGACCTAGGGACTGCCAAAAGATGACTCTCCTTAACTCTCACACATACACAAGATCGTTGATTAGGCTAATGTGTGCTAGCACTTCTTTTAGAATCTCTATTCTAAAACTCACAAATAATTTTCTCTCTTTGTTTGTGGCACTCATTAATTCGGCCAAGCCATGAAAGAATAGCAAGGAGTGCACCCTATTTATAGGCATAAGAGGAGACCTATATAGGTGCATAACAAGGCTGAAAACCCTCTCTCCTTATCCTCCAATAATTCGGTCTCTACCTCATCTAGAAGGAGTGTATCGAATTCCTAATCTAGTCATACTAGGGTTTGTTATACTTGTCTCACAAGAATATTCACTTCCTAATTAATTTTGTCACATACAAATTAGGGTTTTATTTTCCTTGTCAAACAAGAATAAAACTCCTAATTAGTCATGGACTCCTAATTAGTTAGTGTATGTGTTGAATTCATCCTTGTCAAACAAGGAAAGTGACTCCTAAAAAATAGGAGAGGTGGTGTGTGTCGAATTTCTTCCTCCTAATTAGGATGAGTGTGCCGAGTTTTCACACTCCTAATTAGGTTAGGTTGTGCCGAAATTCTAATGGGTTTGATTAATGTAATTGGGATTTTAATTATATGATACATTATCATTTAATAAACTACTCATATGGGCCGAATTATGTCACACATAATTAAATACCCATAACTCTAATAACTAGTGATTTATATTAAAATTTCATTACATTAATGGACTATGTATTAAATCTTATTTAACACATAAATCATAAAACCCTAAATTAATATTGATTAATCAAATTAATCATCTTAATAATTCAATTACTACAAAGAGAGAATCTTAGTAACCAATCCAGATCTTTAATGTGTGTGATCCTGTAGGTCCATTCAATGTTGGCAATGAACCTAAAATTAATTTAAAACCCATAAATCATAATTGGTCTCTAGCAAGACATTATGATTACCCAAATTGAAATGAATGTCAATTACGAATCAACATAACCTAATTACAACCTTATACAGCCCTTTGCCTTTCGATATCAGAATTAGCATAAGGCATGGAACGGGTCACCCTTATTTATGCTAAAATATTTCCTTGATCTATAAGTGATCCTGACTAAGTCAAACAAATGATAACACTTATCACTTTGTTTGGGTGTGGCCACACACTACTCAGTTTAACTAATCAAGTGGCCGGTGATATCTTCTCTCTCTTCGAGAATGGCAATCCCTTCACTTCACTCATGTTTCTAAGCATGACTCATGGCATACCCAATCATACCCATACTTGTTGCTCATTACAAATAATGTTACGCGTATGTCAAAGTATACGAGAAATCACCTAAGAATTCATAGTGATTTCAGGTCGAAGGATTCTAGTATAAGTGTTGTATGAGAGATACTTATAACCTTTCAACCATCTAGGATTCTCATAAGTGGACCGATCCAAAACACTATTTTCTAACATGTTCTATGTTCTCTGATTGATATCTCATATCCTATGACCAGTAAAACATGATCATCTCACAGATTACATAATAGTATTGGTTCATTGTCATTCCCATGACAATAATCGACTAGGGATATTTAGAATAGTATTTTTTTATGCTTCAAGGCTTTACTATCCAAATCACATATTTCATAACTTAAGAAAAATCACTATTCATTGATGTTTTATGAAATTAAACATGCACATAAATAATAACGAGATAAAATAATACCTCATAATATATATATATAAAATATAATCTAGATACAATGCATTGGGGCTTGGGCTTACACTAACACCATGAATTTCATCAGTCCTACTTGTCAAGAGGCCAAGAGATATCTCACTCAAATAAGAGTGGGCAAATTCTTTCATTGTCGCTCACATTCCTCCATATGATTTACCATATGTCACATTATAGCTTGTATTACCATTCTGTTACAGATGATGTTGAACAATATCTCATTTAGGAATTTATGGTGAATTCAAGTCAAAGGACTCAAATATCACAACTGTAATAAAAAATATCGATGACATATTCCATGTATTATTCCTCATAACGGGTCAGTGCAATATCATGTTTTCAATATGTATCTATGTTCTTGTTAGTTTTGGTCTCCTAGTCCAATCATTTATGTACATTGTCATTTGATTTATAAATTAATAAAAAGGTATTTCATTTCATATATATGAAATATTATTATATGTTTTATGAAGATAAAACCTCCATGAGCAGTTTATTCTTCCTTATGTCATCAAGTTTGACTTGATAGTAAAACCCTAAGGTAAAAAGAATATTATTCTAAATGTCCTAATTAGTTATTATCATGGGAGTGATAATAAATAAAGGTTAGTATGTTTCTACGTAGATAATCATGTTTTACTCGTTATAGATATGGGATATCACTTAGAACATAGATACATGTTAGAGAACACATATTGGACGGACCTGCTATGAAAGCACTTCATGGATTGATGTCATAAGTAGCTTCCATGCAGCGGTAATATTTGATTCCTCTGATTGAAACTAACTATCGACTCCTATATGAGGAATCACATGTTTTAACTTAGCCAAACGTTATCTGTAACAGGGTGACAATAAAGGCTATGATTGTTTATGTCATGAATCTTGTAGAGGAGTGATATTGAGAGTGACAAATTTGTTTCTCTTAAGAAGGGTGATATCTATTGGACACTTGATGAGTAGGATTGATGGAATATATGCATACTCGAATGAATTGATAAAAGAGTTTATCAATGTCATTTGTATATCAATCTACTTGGGATCAAGAAACGTATTAAGCATATAAGGTTGACATGTGACCATGCCTTATGTTTAATCTAGATATCATGTGACAAAATGACTAAATATCAAACTGTAAAATGTTAAACTCAGATCTCCAACATCCATTCGATTTTGAGTTTCCATAATGTATTGATAGATACCGCTTATGGACTATGGGCCTAAGTGCTGGGATAAGGGACATTGCCAAATTCGAGTGGGCATATTGGATCACACACAAGAACGAATTGAATTGGTTCACAAATATTCTCTCTCATGGTAATTAAATTATTGAGGTGATTAATTTGATTAATCATTAATAATTTAATGTAATGGATTTTTTATATAAATCATTTATTATTAATTTAAATATGTTTGGGCTTATTCTTATGTGTGTGACATAATAATTCAGCCCATATGTATTAATAAGAGAGTAATTTTTTTAATGATAGTGTATCAATTAATTAAAAACCCAATGACATTAAAAGGTCATGTTAAATTCGGCAATGTATGTAAATTTGACTAGGGTCAAAGGTTGACTAAGTCTTATTTAATCAAGTTGATTAAATACCTAATCAATAAGGAGTCTTGATACTTGTATGACAAGGAAAATAAATCCTAGTCCTTTTTGGCTTAGAAATTTCGGCACACACATTTTAAAATAGGGATTTATTTATTTATTCATTAAATAAATAAATAAATAAGAGTCTTAGTATTACTAAGTAATCCTTATACTTGTAGGACAAGAAGAATGAAACCTAGTACGCTTAAACTAGGGTTTCAACACACCTCTATATATATGCATAAAGGTGTGGCCGAATTTTTCAAGGCATTTTGAGGGCCTGGCCTAATTTTACATATCAAAAGAGAGAGAAAAATTGTGAGACTATAATAGAGATTCTTAGTGCTAGTACACGTTGCTAATTCAAGTAAGTTCGTTCGTGTGGATACCACTATACATGTTTGCGCAAAGGCAATGTGAACGAAAGGAGATTCAGATATTTGCTATTAGCCGAATATTTGGAGCAAATTTTAAGGTAAAATTGTTAACCCTAATCATGTATGTTGATATGCATTGATCCTTGGTGGAATTCTAGCTTTAATTTTTTTTATTTTCGCTGCCATGTATGCTTATGAATGTCATAAACTTAGGTATGAATTCCAACAGTTCTTAGTAACATCCCAAGTTCATGACTAGTAAAACATGATCATCTCTTAGAGTGCATACTAGTCTTACCTCATTATCATTCCCATGATAACGAACGGCTAGGGACTATTTGTTAGTTTTGTGCCCTAGTTCAATCATTGATGCACATTGTCATTACATTTATTATTTAATAAAGATGCATTTTATTTCATATCTATGAAATATTATATTGTTTATGACAATAAATCATCCATGAATAGTTATTCTTCTTTATGTCATCAAATGTGTGACTTGATAATAAAACCATAAGGTAAAACGGATAATATTCTAAAATGTCCCTAATCGATTGTTATCATGGGAATGATGACAAGCCAAGGTTAGTATGTTGCTAAGAGGATAATCATGTTTTACTAATTATGGATATGGGATATCACTTAGAACATAGATATATGTTAAGGAACATGTATTCAACTAGCCCGCTATGAAAGCACTTCATGGATCAATGTCACAAGTAGCTTTCATACAGTTGTGATGTTTTGAGTCCTCCAACTGAAAATCACTATCGACTCCTACATGAGCAATCACATGTTTTGACTTAGTCAAACATTATCCGTAACAAGGCAACAATAAAGGCTATGATTGGATATGCCATGAATCTTGTAGAGGAGTGATAATGAGAGTGATGGATTTGTTCCTCTTATGAAAAGTGATATCTTTAGGTCACTTGATAAGTAGGATTGATGAAATATATGCATACTCAAATGAATTGATAAAAGGGTTTATCAATGTCATTTGTATATCAATTTACTTGGGATCAAGAAACACATTAAACAATATAAGGTTGACATGTGACCATGCCTTATGCTTAATACAGATATCGTGAGACAAAAGGACTGAATATCAGACTGTGAAAGGTTAACTCGGATTACCGATACCACTCGATTTTGGGTTGTCATAATGTATTACTAGATATCGCTTATGGACTTTGGGCCCATGTGTTTTGGGAAGAGGTCCATTGCCAATCTTAAGTGGACCTATTAGGTCACACACAAAAACGAATTGGATTGGTTACAAAAGTTCTCTTTTTGTGGTAATTGAATTATTAAGATGATTGATTTGATTAATCAATAATAATTCAGGATTTTATAATTTATGTGTTAAATAAGACTTAATACATGGTCCATTAATGTAATGGGTTTTAATATGAATCATCAATTATCATGCTTATGATTATGTGTGACATAATTAGGCTCATGTGAGTGATTTATTTTATGATAAAGTATCATATAATTAAAATCCCAATAATATTAATGAAACCCATGTGAATTTCGACACAATAAACCTAAACAAGGAGTGAGAAATTCCGCATCCATACTCCTATTTTTTAGGAATCACTTTCCTTGTGTGACAAGGAGTATTTCTGCACATGCACTAACTAATTAGGAGTCCATCACTAATTAGGAGTTTTATTCTTGTTTAACAAGGAAAATAAAATTCTAATTAGTATGTGACAAAATTAATTAGGAAGTGTTTGTTCTTGTGGGACAAGAGAGGCAAACCATAGTGTAACTAAATAAGAATTCGGCACACTCTTATTTTGAATAGGAAGAGGTTGAATCCTTGATGGGTAAGGAGAGGGAAAAACCGGCCTTATTATGCACCTATTTAGGTCTCCTCATATGCCTATAAATAGGGTTGCGCTCCTTGATATTTGCTTATGGCTTGGCCGAATTAGTGAGTGTCACAAACAAAGAGAGAAAATTATTTGTGACCATTAGAATAGAGATTCTAAAAGGTTCTAGTACACTACACCAATCCTAGCAAGTTTCGTTGTATGGATACCATTGGTCACGTTCGCGCAAAGGTAACGTGGTTGAAAAAGTTTTGATTTAATACCAAATGCTACACCAACTAATCATTCGTTCATACAATCGAGCTTTGGTTTTCGAGGTAAAACCCTAACCCTAATCATTTATGATTGTTGTGCTTGGATCCTTGGTGGAATTCTAGTATAAAATTTTTGTTCTTTCTGTTGCGTTTATCCTTGTATGAATGTCATATTTAGTTACGAAATTCCAACAGTAGCACAAATTTTGTGGATTACAGAACAACTTTTAGATTTTGGAATTAATTTTTCAAAAATCTTTATCAAGTGTGACAATACAAATGCCATAAATATTTTGAAAAAATTCAGTCAGCATTCTAAGCTAAGCATATTGATATCAAGCATCATTTTATTCGTGATCATATACTCAAAGGTTACATTGAACTTGAATTTGTGAGTACAAATGATTAACTTGATATTCTTACAAAACTCCTTAACGAAAAATCCTTTGTTTCGATTCATAGGCACATAGGTATATGTGAATTGAATGAATTTTGACTGATATATGTTTATTGTTGCATTCATGCATTATCATTCATTGATATTTAGTAAAATGATCCATGTGGTCAAAATGGTGAAGTCCGAATGGCTTGGTATGGAAAGAATGTAGAAAAATGGGTTCAGGGACGCCTTATGCACGTGATATTGGAGTTAAGTATGTAAGTGCTTAGGCTTGAAAAATGGTTTTTCTCTGATCACTATTTGTGCACGTAAATGAGGAGTTAAGCGTTTAAGTGACTAAGATCAAATGGACATTGACACGCATTTCACAAGTCAACTCGCATTCATATCCAACACTCGTGTGTTCTTGAAAACTTTCTGGGTTTGATGAACAATTGCGTACGAAACAAAATTTGTTAAGTTTGTACTTAAGGTGGTGCTCTCTGTGAAAACTTTGTGTACATAAAAAGTGTTTTGCGCACATAAAGTTTTGATGAAGGATGTGTGGATTAAGCGTATAAAGTGATGATTGCGTATGGAGATTTTGGTGGTTTTAAGGTTGTCACATAATAGAAAAACCTTTCTTTCATTACATAATTAAGCCTTATGTTCGAATGTAACACATCTCACAACTCAAACTAAAAACCCATAACATCATTCTCTCTCCTCACTTTTACTCAGAACATAGAACCCCATGCATTCTCTCCCTGAGCACATCTCTCAATCCCAATTCCATTTCTCAAAATCAGCCTCACCCAATAATTCCTAAACCAAGCAACCACACTAAATTTCACAACCCATTTGACTCTATTATGAGTGGTGCTTAAGTTAGGGTTTCATACGTAAATGGTTTTGGTGATTTTAGTGGATTTTGGTCATCTCATTTGCTGATTCAAGGTTATCTGGAGTTGTTTTGTAGTTTGAAAGCAATGGTAAGAAAGGGAGAAGAAAGATCGAAGAGTAAAAATGATCTAGTGATGTTGGAATGGGGTGAGTTATCCAGACCATCAAAATGACCAATGACAACTTGGTCTTGTGCCCAAACTTAATAAACTCGAGGTAATCAATCTACCCAATCCACTCCTAGGATAAAGAGAAGCGAATTTGAGAATGTTGATGAATTTGATTTTTCTAAATTTGTGAGATTGGAGGCTCGAGGGGTGTATAACCGTGTGATTATTAATGAAGTGTTGGCTGATAGTCATGTTTTCAATTTTAAATCATTGAGGGAATGTTGTTTATTGATTAAGGATGATTTTAGGAAGTTTGGTCTTGATAAGTTTGTTTCGGAGTGTACTGATGTTTGTATCAAATTGGTGAAGCAATTCTATGCCAATGTGACTAAATGGAGGAGAGATGATGAGGTGGATGAACAGTTGGGAGAAGTAGGTTTGAAACCTATGGTTAATTGGATATAAGTTAAAATTATAGAAGAGTTATTGGATAATTTATTTGATTTTCCATATGGAGGATGTGTGCAAAGGGAATAATGTTTTTATTGATGAAAATGGGACTTGTCGTATTTTGAATGAAGGTAATGTCAAGGATTCATAAAGGAAAACTTTAAAGTGACCAAAATCGATGTTGTAGTTTTTTATCAAAATGATTTCAGTTTTAAGTGGAGGATGGTTCACTTGGCCTTCATGAAATGTCTCCCACCCAAAAAGCAAGCCCAAACACCATGTTGGAATTCGTAAATGATTTATGACATTTATAAAGATATAACACAACGGAAATAACAAAAAATAATTATCCTAGAATTCCATCAAGGATCCATTCACATCAACATGCAAGAGTAGGGTTAGTGAATTTACCTTAAATCCAATCTCAAATGACTGACTAAATGGAGTATTGATGTCGCTTTTAGTCAAGGCCGAATCCCCTATCTCTCACGTTGCCTTTGCGCAAACGTGTGTAAAGGTATCCACACGAACGAACTTTGGAGAATTGGCTTTGTGTCCTAGCACCAAGAATCTCTATTCTATTTTTCTCACAAAAATTTTCTCTCATTTAATTGTGACACTCACAAATTCAGCCAAGCCATAAAGAATATGACAAGGGTGTGCTCCTATTTATAGGCATATGAAAAATCCTAAATAGGTGCACTGAGGTTAGCATTTCTTGTCCCACAATAATAAGTTCTTCCTAATTAATCATGTGCACTAATTAGGACTCTTACTAATTAATCATGTGCACTAATTGGAGCTCCTAAAAAATAGGAGTGTGCAGAATATTTCATAAAAAATAGGAGTGTATGCCTAAATTCTTCATGGGTTTATTAATATTATTGGGCTTTTAATTACATGATACACTATCATTAAATAAATCACTCCCTTATTAAAATATATGTGCCGAACTTATTATTTCTAACATAATAACATGTCCACAAAATATTTAACTTAATAAGATGCAATTTATAACAAAAGCCCATTACATTAATGGATTATATCTTATATCATATTTAAGATGTAATTCATAAAACCCTAAATTATTAATAATTAATCAACTTAATTATCTCAATAATTCAAATACCACAAGAGAGAATATTTGTAATCCAATCCAATTCATTTAGTGTGTGATCTAATAGGCCCAATCGAAATTGACAATGGGCCTTGTCCCAAAACTTGGCCCAAAGTTCATAAGCGATATCTAATAATACATTATGGCAACACAAAATCAAGTGGAATCGGTGATTCAAGTTAACCTTTTACAGTTTGATATTTAGTCCTTTTGTCTCACAATATCTCATTTAAGCATAAGGTATGATCACATATCAAACTTACATTGCTTAACGTGTTTCTTGATCCCAAGTAGATTGATATAACAAATGACATTGATAAACCCCTTTATCAATTCATTCGAGTAT
>CAODLS010164929.1:0-12481 GCA_948243855.1 Flueggea neowawraea | reverse complement strand
GGGTGTTGTTCCATGCAGCAGCTCGTACAGGAAGATTCCGAATGTCCACCAGTCCACTGCACTGCCATGACCTTCTCCGCGGATTATCTCTGGAGCTAAGTATTCATGTGTTCCCACAAATGACATTGATCTCACATTCGTAGGCTCTGCCATGAACTCTGGAAGGGATCCCCCAACGAAGAGTCCGAAGTCTGATTTAGACTTTCTGTTCTTTTTGCTGGGCAAAATTCGTGGGAAAAATGTTGATGGTTGCATACATCCATGCACTTCATATTCATCGTCTAAGATACCTCCACCTCCATTTCCGCTGACGTTGCTCACATGTGCAGATGAAGACTTCACCAGGGTAGGATTCACTGAGCACCGCAACGATAAGTCAAAGTCCGACAGCATGATATGTCCCTCGTCTCTGACTAGCACATTTTCTGGCTTCAAATCCCTGTACACTATGCCTAACATGTGTAGGTATTCAAGTGCCAACAACACCTCCGATGCATAAAACCTGCCACAGACAAAGAGATGGACATTGATTCAAACTCTAAACACCATTGCCCTTAATATCTGTGATAGTACTGCAGAATTTTCTGCTGCAACTTGCTGTTCTTCTTGTTATTTTACTATGCATCATTCAAGTAATCTTCCAGCTCAAATCGTATACAATTATAAAGCCATTAAAAGAAAATGGGTAAGCATATAACATTCAAGAACAAGACAGGCAAGTCATATAATGTCTAATGCAGGCAAAAGAGTCCTCACCTTGCAGCTTCCTCTGTAAAGTACTTGTTAGGCTGACTCTGTCGAAGAGAATGCAGATTGCCTCCACTACAAAACTCCATCACTATGCAATAGAATTTGTCAGTCTCGAAATAAGAATATAAAGTAGGCAGGAACGGGTGATCAAGAAGTCCAAGAATCTCCCTCTCAGTCTGAGCTCTTAGGACCTTGTTTCTACTTGCAAGAGAAGCTTTATCCATCACTTTCATGGCAAAATGGGTATTGGTTCCTCTAAGTTCAACAAGATAGACACTGCCAATGTCTCCATAACCAAGGCGCTTTAGAAGACGAAAGTTGCTCAGGCTAATTGCACCTTTGGCGCTGACCAAATTGATGGCGTCCCATCGGGTGTCACCACCTGTGTGGGGCTTAAGGGGTGCACTGCTGCTCTCTAAGCTGTTACTACGAGCGGTTGCAGTGACTTGGTTAGTCTTGACTGTGTCATTTGTCTTGGTGTTTGTTGGCAAGGAAGATGTTGTAAGAGGGGATGAATTGGTTGAGAGTTGAGAATTTGGAGGCGTCATTTGTCTTGGAAGCGCGCGGCTACTACCATTCAAGGTAGCTGCTGCAGGCTTGCAAAGTGGATCCATCTTTTTGGGATCAAGAACAGTGTTAGTAACCACGTTTTGTGTGATTTTCACAAATCCGGGCGCCCGTGGTGAATCCTGATTGGGTGTGTTTGCTCTTATCTTTCCTATTCGATCTGCCTTCTTCGGATCAATAAAAATAGGATTTGAGGACAAACTTGATTTACTCTTGACATTTCTGGATTCTTGATCTTCTGGAGGAAGATGGCTCATCTGTACAAACAACAAACCAAATTAGTGCTTTCGTCAAAAGCTTTCTGCCAAGGATAACTCACTGCAGAAGAAACCATTTTGTCTGAAGACAAATCAAGAGCGCTTAAGACAATAATGAGGATTGTTTACTGCTGCTAATGACTCGGGGCTCTTGATGGCAGGCTTTGACGAAGTCACCGGGCAAAACGAGGACACCCCTTATCGGAAATTACTGAAAACAAGAACAAACAATAGTGATGAGAGAACACGCATTTGTGACATGCCCATTAAGCCTTGTAAGTTATGATAAGAATCCTGATCAGATAAATCAACAAGAAGGAGATCCTGAATTATTTATATGATACATAAAAATACGGGCAAGGCTGGAGAACAAAAATGGCAAGAAGAGGGAATTTGTTATACCATCATTTTGCTGCAAAATTCCGCATTGGCGTTTACATTTTAGAAGTTAACCAAAGTTTTGAATATGCAGTGCATGGCAGGATGTATAAATATAACATGAAATGCATATAGAATTTGTGTATGGAAGGCACGTACTTGTGAGTTGATACAATAAGAATATTCTTTGAATGTTAACGTGGGAACATTCGGAAGACAAAGACAAGATGATTAAAACATAGGACCAACCTGAATCTGAAGATTGCATAACCAAAAGGGAGAAGCATGGTATGTTGTGGAGTAAAAGAATGCAATAGAGATGTGATTAAACTGTAAAAAAGAAACAAGGCAAACTCAGTTTTTTTCCTTTGAATATTAATTAATGTTTACGGAAGACAGAGAGAGTTTTGTGGAAACAAAAACCCCACAACCACTCTGCACAAGTGAAAGGGCAAAAAAATAAAAGAAATCCAAAAGTAGGAATGTAGTAAAGAGTTTGTACCGACTAACAACGTGGGAAGAGGAGAAATGGTCATAAAAGCTAGGAATAAGGGGTGGATTAGCGTTTAATACTGGATGGATCCCATTTTTGTTTCATCTAATCTTATTTCATTTCTCCCTCCGTGGCCACCACTACCATACTCCTCCCAGCCAGCCTGGCTGTTACTCTTTTTTGAGACTTTCTACTATTTCTATGGTCATCAATTCATGCCCAAACCTTTCTCTAACAACCACTTACCCAACTACTTATAGAATACATCAAATTTAGCTCTGTTTTGGTCCGCAATATATTAAAGCTTGTGTGAATATAACTAATTCAAATTGTGCACGACAAATAGTGACTAATCTATCAAATGTGAGTTCGATCATAAGTGGTAGCTATTAAAATTTTCTTGGCAGATGGAAAAAAAAAGAAAAGAAAAGAATTCTCGTGCCGAGCACGTGCAGCCCTTGAGATCAGACAAAGCACTGTAGGCATGAGCAAGGCGGAGGCGGTAGAAGAATACTTTTTACATGAGTGGCGTTGAAGTCCAAATCAAGCAGCAGGTGATATTATGGAGGCGCACCCGGCAGTCCAACCTCTGGCATACTTGGTGGGAAAGTGGAGGGGGCAAGGGGAGGGCGATTTTCCCACCATCTCCTCCTTCTCCTACGGCGAAGAGCTCACTTTCTCCTTTGTTCCTGGCAAGGTCTTTCCTTTTCTCTAATTCAGCCTCATATTGTTTCATCAGAAAGGCTTCAATTTTGTATTTCTGTCACTACAGCCTGTCATAGCTTATACACAGAAGACATGGAAACTTGACTCTCGAGAGCCCATGCACGCCGAGAGCGGCTACTGGAGACCAAAGCTCGATGGCACTGCACTGGCCTCGTCGAAGTCCAGGTCTAATTGCTTTCGTTCTTATCCCTCGTTACATGTTAGTTCCAGTAAATCGATTACTCACTCCTGGTCTTTCCAGAAAGGGACCTATGATGCACAAGACCAATCAATCAAACTTCAGAGTCAAGTGGTGGGCAATGCCTCTAAGGTACCATTCATGTTAGGAAGTAGGATTGGATTTGACTGCTTCTCGTATCGCCATGTTTATGGGCCAGCATAGATAGACATGCTGATATTTTCATTGCCAGGTAAAGGAGATAAATCGGATTTTTGAACTGGTGCATGGAGATTTATCTTATGTAGTTCAAATGGCTACCCACCGAACCCCTCTCCAGCCGCATCTGAAAGCTGTGCTCAAGAAGCTCTAATGGTGCCCCCGTCATCCCTTAAGGTTACCCAATAATACCTCACTCGTACGACTCTTCTTGATTGTCCTGGAAATAAAATTTGTGTGTTGTGTTGACACAAAATCTTCGATACAATTACTCTTTTGTCAATGTTCATTTCTCTTTGCTTCCCATCAATTATGGTTACTTTTTGTTCTCTTTTCAAACTTGATCTGCACTTTGATTATAGTGTAGATAGCAAACACTCCTTTTAGAGGATGAAGTTGACTATAGCTCATATAATGTACTGAAAAAAATGTTGTTGAACAGCAAAATAACATCGCAAATGAATCAAATGGCTGGCAGTTTACTTCCTGACATAGCATAACATGAACTTGTTAAACAAGTTTACAAGTCATAACCCAATTCAACTAAAGTATGTCTACCATCTAACATCAAGAAACAATCGATCATACTGGGGGAAAGACAGAATAACGTTAACAGATAATCAATAGGAAATTTTTAAGATATCATGTTATGTCATGCATGTGCACTTTTACTATCCCAAAGCTGAATCAATCAATACAAACACAAAGAAGTCTTAAATGCAGTAAATGAAAAAGAGCGACATAAAATGATGGCTCAAGATCCTCGAGTCATGGCTCCAAATTTTGGCTTGTCCTCTGCGCAGAAGAATAGTAATGACATTCAAGCTCCTTAAGGCTAGCAGCGGCTTCCTCACCAATTCTGGCCAATGTTCCATCGGTTTTTTGGGCCAGTTGGTTAAAGTCTGCTATTCTTTGGTCTACATGATCATTAAGAGACGCAAATCCAGAAAAAATTGCTGTCTGCTTTAGCTCTGAGACCAATTTAAGTAAAGAATCAGCTGCTTGAACCTGTTAACCAAGAATGTATCACAATCAATAACCCAATTTAAGTAAAGAATCAGCTGCTTGAACCTGCTAACCAAGAATGTATCACAATCAATAACAAAAGGATATAAAAGTATTGTCCTTACAAGGTCTCTAATTGTCTCATTTGTTCTAAGATGTTTAAGTACTTGGCTGTTCTGTACATACGAGCTTGTAAAAATTATATGCAAAAAAAATTCCGCTCCATTCCAATGTTGTATAGCTAGTAGCAAAGTCTCTCAGTATTGCCTCCAAATACCAAGATTTATAACTACCCAAATATAGAGATGTGAGCATTTATAGGGAAGAAGACACATCGGCGCATTGATAATCTAAATCAAATGCACCAGTTTCTGAGTTGCTTCAGCTGTTGATTGTCTATCTTAATGAATGTGGCTTTTAGAAAACAAGAAAGAAGTTTTGGGTCATACCATTCTGGCAGCACGCATTTCCATCATAAACGCCTCTTGTGAATTCCTAACAGGTGGATCGTTGACCTAGAAATAGCAATAAACATTTACACAAAACATAATCTGCATACATAACGGTTGCCTTCAAGAATCAACAACAAAATCCAAAGGTAATCCCCCAGTCTGAACAAATGAGAAGCACGGGGCAGGGAGACATGCAACAAAAACAAACTAAGATTATTAGGAGTGAACTCAAAATACCCTGGCAACATTGACAAGGTGGGTAAAATTGTCGACAATGTGGGCAATATCTGTCTCCACTCTCTGCATTAAGGTCTTCTGTTTTCGTGCTGCAGCCGCTGCGGCCGTTGGGCCACTACCCCCAGCACCACCACTAACAGATCCTAGTCCACCAGTTTTATTCATTTCTCTCTAGAACAGCTCTGCCTGTAAGACAAGAATGCATATAAAATGAAATCATACAAGTTAGAAGTCTCTTGCATAATCCAATTCTAGCCAAAATAATGACACAAGTTAGGTAAGCATTAAGCATAGGAGAAAACAAAAGCATGCATTGTATCAGTAGTCATCACCACATAATTATTATAAATGGAGCCATTCTTTTAAATGAAGTAACAGCAACAAGTTGAACTGAAAATTTGACAACTTACGACTGGAGTCTAGAAGTAAAATTTGAAAGGCACATAATATGTTATTTTTGTCAAACAACAATCAGTGGCAGAGGTGTATCACAACTATGTTAACAGTTTAACAAACACTTACTGCATTTAGAGTCTCAATCAAGTATATGACAATATTGCTCTTTAAAGCATTTTAAAGAACACTTGATTCTCATTCCTTGTGATAACCACAAGCATGCAATAACCAAAGTATTCGGAAATTCATAACATCAATGTAAAGAGAAGGACCAACTCTTTAATATCACAAACTCAGCTAACTAATGAATTTCATAACATCACATGAGAAAAAGATTGTATTGAACTCAAAAAACTGATATCCAGCAAATAGTCAAGAGAAAAAAGGCCCATCCGAAAGGAACCAAAACTGGGCAAAGCAAGGGGCGGCAGAGGGATGCAGCGCCCCTTGTTCCGCCACTGACAACAAGCAATAATCTTGGATGAAATCAAGAAAGAATATGCAGAGAAAATTGAGAAACTTCACGAGTAGCAAAGTTGACTGTGGAGCCCAAAAGATAGCAACACCTATTGGGAAGTGGCCTATGTCAATGGAAAACGAGGAGATGCGACAAATGAAGAAGATGGGAGCTACACATTTGAAAATTAAACGGCAAGCTTGACTGAAGGCACCGCCGTCGGGCCGAACACTGGGACCAGGATTGCAATCAAACCAAGCCGAGTTTTAAAGTGCTCATGGTAGACTATAAATTTGTTGAATTTGAGTTCAAGCTCGGCTCGTTAAGACATTTTAGGTGCTCACGAGCAGCTCGAACTCGGCTCGTGAAAAACTCTTTTAAAGGTATATTCAAGATTAGGCTTGATAAAACTTGTTCAAAGGTGTACTCGAGCTCAGACTCGATAAAGCTCATTTAACGTTGTATTCGGGCTCGATTTGATATAAGCTCATCTAAGCTTGATAAAGCTCGAACTCATTTTAATTTTGTGTAAGCTCGACTTGAGCTCGTTAGTGGGCTCGTTAAAGTTTACAACAAGTGATAAAATTTGCTTTAGTTTCTAACTAATTAAGCATCTTAAACTACTCTAAACACAACCAAACAACATCAAACATAAAAAAAAAATTATACAATCAATGATCACAACAAATTCTCAATTCAAAAGTATCTAAAATACGACAAATGTTAAGATAAGAAATAAAATAAAAGCGACAATAAAACAGGCTTATCAGCAACTGTATTTGATGTTGTATTCATTGTTGAATTCCCCATTGATTGGATATCCATAAAATAACCCTAAAAAATTCCAAGAAACAATTTTCAGCAATCACAATAATGGAAAAAAGCATACTGATAAAGCAGTCAAATCAGATTTAATGGATAAAGCATCTTGGTTAACCATACAAACATTAGTTATTCAATAATTAAACTTATTATGTTCAATAAAACACATAAACCGATTTAATGGACAAAGAATTTGCAAAAATAAATAGATAATTAAATCAAGAAAAACTAAGTGGAAATTAATCTTCTATTTAATATAGAGAATATTTGGATATCCAAGCATTACTCAACAACAGCAGTAGCCTGCAGCTCCGATAGATCCGTTTGAGCGATTCACACAGGTTCTTTTGCGGGTGGAGGCGTTTTTGACCGGACAGGCTGCCGGAGGTCAGCCAGTGCCACCTCAGTCTGAGGCAGTTACACCAGCACATGTGATAGCTCTAGCAACACCACGGTCAGACGTTGAGTCTCGTCTCACCAAGTTCCTGAAGCTCGCTCCACCTAGATTTGCTGGCGCGATGGGATATGATCTTTAGGATTTCACCTTCATGATGGAGAGATGTTTTGATGTGATGGAGCTCACTGATGATGCTAGTAGGATCAGGCTTGCCACATTTCTATTGGATGGTCGAGCTGCCAGATGGTTGCAGGCCATGAGATCAGGTAGGATCACTTGTTGGGATGAGTTCAAGAATGAGCTAACTTTGTCTGTCCTTCCCCGGAGTGTGAGGGATAAGAAGACAGACCAATTTAGTGAGTTTGAGCAGGAACTGGGCATGTTAGTGACAGAGTATGAGGACCAGTTTAGATAGTTGAGTCGATATGCACCATCTGAGGCCAAGAGTCAGAAGGTTCTGGCATGGAAGTTTCTAAATGGGTTATTGCCCAGGAATAGCAAAGTAGTGGGGACTCAAAGCTTGCATACCGTATCGCAGATTGCAGAGTCTACGAGAGGTATAGAGTATCAGGACGAGAGACGTCCGAGGGAGCCCAAGAGGGCAAAGATTGAGGGTACATCTAGAGGCCAACAGGGTCGAGGACATAGTAGTCAGCCTGAGCAGAGGCGTAGACAGTCTTCTAGAGGGCAAAAGCAAGGACAAATTTCCCAAAGTGCTAGTGTGGCACAGTCAGCTGGGCGTGCCGGAGGTCAGAGTTTCAAATGGTCGCTTGCACCTTGCGAGAGTTGTGGGAAGAGACACTCTAGAGTAAGTAGCAGAGCAGCAGGTCTCTGTTTCCACTGTAGACAGTCGAGACACAATGTTGCTCATTGTCCCGTGCAGTCAGTGGTCGGAGGTACAGGCACCGCCAGCGCTGGAGCTGGCAGGGGTGTAGGTAGATGCGCGACAGGTTCTGAGAGCCGCAGCTAGATTGAACAGGGTACAGACCGGTCAGAGCAATTCTACCACAAGGGGGCATGCTCGTGTGTACCATTTGACCTATCAGGATGAGCAGTCGGGACACAAGTTTGAGGACTTGTTTGAGAATTCTGACTACTTATAGAACTGTTTGGAAATTTGAGAATACTTTAGGGACTAATATTAAGTTTATGATGTCTCAAGGACTAAATGGTAAATTTGCGAAAGTTGAGGGACCAAACTATGATTTTATGATATGTTCGATTTTCGAGGTGAGAGTGTCAGATCTTCCTTCGAAATAGGTTTCTTAGGTCAATGCCTGCATTTACATTATTCTGCATTTTGGTAATGCCACAATACCAACATCATATCTTTGATTATGCTTTGATATCTTTTTCAAGTTCAGGTTCGTGCCAGTACAACCAGCCACTGACTAGTCATGTGTGACTAAATTTTCAGCTTGGATATTGATAATTGTGAAATTTGGCCTTTTTTTGTGGTGTTTAATGTGTGTTAATGTTCTCTTTTGTGTGATTTAAGGTGTGAATTATTGGGTTGTAGGACTTAATTTTAGTATAAATGTGTGTCTTTATGAATGTTTTAAGTTATTGTCCATTTTTAATGTGCTTAATGATAATTTTTAATTGTGATTTTTAATTGGTCAAAAAATGAGTTTTGGAGGTTACTAGTGTGTTGAATGACAATTGGTGTAGGGACAACTTTTAAAAGAGGCAATTAAAGATGGCATTGACGTGCACAACTTTTATTTCAACTGAGACAAATGACTCAACTATGACAAAAGGAAGCTTGATGCAGTGTCTCGATTGAGACTTTTGTCACGACTGCGAGGCAACATGGACAGCTAGTAAGGAAGGTTTTCAATTGGAGAAACTAAAGAGTAACTCAATTGTAACCTACCTAAGGTGCACTAAAATTCATTTATTGGGCAATTTAAGAGGACACCCTAGGAGAAGGCTATAAAGACCCTTCTCGGATGGAGGACAAGGATATACCACACAACACAAGTCACCACACACATTTTTTTCCATTCTCCATTGATTTTGGAAGAAGATCAAGAGAGGAGTCTTGGAGTCGAGATCAAAGAGAATAATTCTAGCGATGGAAAAAAGTTTTTCTTCTTCTTCTCTAGAACTCATTCATTGTGATGGATTTGTTTATCATTATTTTTTTATTTACTTTTGTCATTATGGATAGCTAAATCTTTTGAAGGAATTAACTCTTGAAGCATTTCTTCTATGTTAATCTTTTGGATTTAATATTTAGCCTTGTGATGTTTATTGCATTTTATCGTTCCAATTACACTGAGAGATTGAATTAGATTATTTGTGTTATGTGTGCAATGAGATTTGTAGAGTAATAGACCTATAAACATCGGGTTAGTTAAGAATCATTGAGAGATCGTGAGGATTAACTAATTGCTTAAAGGATTGCTTAATGCATCATTTGGTATAACTTGAGTTGGAATTGGTAATTGAGAGATTATAATTTCACTCTTGTTATCTAATTTGATAGTTAGTTATTACTTGAAAAAGGATAACTAAAATTATTGGATATCTAGAGCCTTAGCATCATTAAACCCATTAGAAAGACTAAGAGGGAATGTGGATAGTGTTAATTCCTCAGTTGTGATATTGATTGTTTGTTAACAGCATTAGTTGAATTTCAGTTTTATATTAGTTGTTTTATTTATCTTATTAATCATTCAAATTTTATTCTCTTAAATTAATTCAAACTAAATTGATTGGTAGATAAATCCATAGTCCTTGTGGGAACTTTATTTTTACTACTTGAATAACTGTGCACTTGCGAATCAACAGACATCCAGGTGAGTGTGATGACAGCTCTAGACACATAATGTCACAATCTATTGTGAGCCCGTGACTGGCGCACGAGGTGAACCGTTTGTGGGAGCCCGACCCATCTAGCACAAGCCTCAAAGATCAGAACATATTACCCAATCAATTCAAATTATAAAACATTTGTTAAAATATTTAATAATAAAAAACATAATAAATCAAATATATATATATATATATATAATAAATATATATCAAAAGTAATAGTGCAGAAAACAGCGGAACATAAATCAAAAGCCAAAGTAGCAACCCGATAACTCAACTACATCCCGATGCGGAGCTCTACAAAATAAAAGACGAGCCCGGATAAAAGGGCATCACTAATCAAAAGTATCTCACTGAAGTTTGGATGCTGACAGTTGCCAAAAGCCAAAATCTGTGAACCTGCTTAGTAGGAATCACGTAAACATAGAAAACAAAGGGGGTCAGGGCCCAGTGAGGAATAATACTCCATATTGCCTCATACGTGCCTCACAAGGACTATTTTGAAAACAGTTCAAAACTACACATACATATATAGTTTAACATACATATATAGTTTAACATACATATATATGCACGCTATACATATGTAACAGTTTTTTCAAAAAATCCTTTCGTAAAAGGGTTCGCATACAAAGAAATCATAAACTCAGAGGCGTATAAAATGATTTTCATTTCCAGAGTCAAAATACTTGTATAAATATATGGGACCAAAGCAGAAGACGTGCACGTGACACTAATAACAAAGTATGTGGGCTCTGCCACAATCCATATCAAATCATGTGCTGGATCAGGACACATGGCTACCAGCAACCCTGATAGCTAGATTTTATCAAAGCGTTGGTATACCAAAGGTCACGTTTTATCCCATAACAGTAAGTGTCCCATATCAGAAAACAAAAGCATAATAATATATAGTATCAAAGCAGAGTATGTGTAGAAGCATCAAAATCATAGAGGAGATATATAATACATATATATCAATTTCAAAGCAGAATCCTGATTAATACACATAATTAGTTTATCATTAGCCAATCCTTGTAGAATCCTGATTAATACACATAATTAGTTTATCATTAGCCAATCCTTAAATTAGTTCATTTCCAAGATATGTGTTATACACAACAGAAAACATATGTAGTTCGAGACACATCATATGTATCTAAAACTGTTATTCACTCACCTGAAAGTCCATGTGCAAACATCCGTCAGGCCCTACTCGTCGGTGGCTGGTCTATCGGGCACGAACAGGAAGCTGAACAGAATAAACATATATCAATAGATATATCAGAAGCAAACTCAAATACGGTACTGTGGTAATACCAAATGCATGAAGTTTAGATGTAGATGCAGACTCTCTAAAGGCCCAAATGATCCATATCGAATGATAATTTATCATTCTGGATCCAAAATACAGAATCTAAGTAAAATTACAAATTGGTCATCGACCAGTGTAAAATTACGTTTTAGTTTCCAGGAGTTGAAAATTACAAAATAGTCCTCCACTATACTATGATAGCTAACTAACTTTTTTAAGTAGTTAAAATCCCCAAACGAGTCCCTGAACTCTCAGAAATCGATAAAATGCAAAATTACAAAACGAGTCCCAAAGGACCCCATCTTACTCAAGTAACACCATGGCTTACTCGAGTAAGCCAGATGCGGTCACTCAAGTAAGACATACCATCTCTCACTTGAATAAGCTATACTGGTCACTCGAGTGATACAAGGCTCTGCTTACTCGAGTAAGCAAACCTTTTACTAGAGTAAGACACAACTCAGACGAACCCAAAAATCGTGTAACACAATTTAACTGACCAAAATCAATACCAAACACCCATATTGACTCTAAACAAAGCCCTGAACACGAATCTAGGGTCAAAACCACCAAAGCAACTCGGAATCACCCTAGATTGACCAAAAACAAAGCTAACCCTAACTCAACCAATGCCTTATCAAATATGATGATTCAAAGCTTGAATCATGTTCTCTTAACCTCAACCAACTCAGAGCTAACAACCCTAAGCATCCATTTACTCAGAATCATCCCAAAAATGCAAACCCAAATGCAAACTCGGCCTAAAGCATGAATCTGAATTTAAAAGCAAGAAATGGATGAAATAAAGAGATTAGATACGAAATCTTACCTTTAGGAATGAAATGGGAACAATGTAGGGCAACAGGAACACATTTTTCACCGATTTGAGTGAGAGAGAGACGAAAATAAGGTGAGAGAAACGAAAGAGTCGGGTGGGTTTATAGACCCTAGCCCAAAACAGTGTCTTCACTCGAGTGATAGACCTTCATCACTCGAGTGACACGCTGCTTACTCGAGTAACACATCCTGTTAC
>CAODLS010164857.1:0-28608 GCA_948243855.1 Flueggea neowawraea | reverse complement strand
TGATTGTCCTACCGATAAATCTTTTATTACTCTCAAAATTATTGTAAATTATTTTCTAACCATATGGACAACGTATGCAACTTCAGATCAATCTATATTGTATGCAATGCATGCTCATGTATATGTGGTTTTGGTCATGGTCATGACAATGTGTGCATTGTATAAGCTTTCACGAGCATAGCATCTATTCTGGGGAACCCAAAATATTTCTAACATGATCAACGTACATGAATCATAGCACAAAGTGCATAGATCATCCTTCAACGCGTTTTGAGGGTGTGTAATGTGCACAGCTTAACTATTTCAAGTGTTTTGTTAAAATTATCAAAACTTAGAAGGAATTCACATGTTGACCAAACTGGTTCAACATTTATTACTACAATCGATTCTTGTGCACTTGTAAGAAGCTAATCACAAACACATGGACAAGGACAGGCTTTCAAATCCCTTACTATACAGGAATCTTGTTGGAAAGTTGATATATTTGACATTCGTTAGATCTGACATCAGTTATGTAGGTCATGCTCTTTCTCAATTTATGGATAAACTTTCCTTAGTACATTTACAAGCTGCCTTTAGAGTTTTGAAATACTTGAAGAGCAATCCAGGTCAGGGAATTTTCTTCCCATCCAAAACTTCTCTGAAGATGAAGGCTTTTGCTGATAGTGATTAGGCAACATGTTCAGCAACTAAGAGATATGCTAGAAGTTTATGCATTATGCTTAGGAGTTCAATGATCGGTTGGAAATCAAAGAAACAAAGTGTGGTGGACAGAAATTCAACAGAGACCGAGTACAGATCATTGGCTAGCTGCTGTTGTGAGGTAACTTGGTTGCCCTCTCTACTTAATAATTTTGGATTCAAGCAAGTTCAACCAGTTCATATATTTTGTGACAACAAATCAACAATTTACTTGTCCAAGAATATTGTATTCCATGAGAGAACAAAACAAATTGAAAAATGATTGCCATTTTATAAGGGAGAAGATTGTAGCAGGGATTGTTGATACAGTATATGTGAAGACAATAGAATAATTGGCAAATTTGTTTACAAAACCTTTAGTCATTGCTCCATTCAACTATTTGTTGTCCAAGATGAGTATCTTGGATATTCATTCCCCAATATCTCATCTTGAGGGGGAGTATCAGAGAATTATCAAGTAAGATAAAGATCCTCCAGTTGTGACAACTTGAGATGGACTCAACTTTAACTGATATAGACATAGAGTGTAATTAGTCATTTTATTCTCTTTTGTTTTGTTTTATACTTTACAGCTCACATTTTGTCTATTAGTGACAGGAGTTAATTTTGATCCTTTGTCAGGATTCTCGCAACAAACCTTGTATAAATACATTCTTTATCCATCAATTTTGGTAGAGAGAGAAATCAATTTCATTCTCCCAAGTTTGTTCATTTATTTCTCTATTAACCTTTTCATTCTTTGAAGTCCAAATGAGCATTACCAATATCCATGTTCATTTTGAGGGGGAGTGTAGGAAGAGTTTTTTTTTTTTGGTTGATGGTGGCATTACTTAACAGTGTTAGTTTTCTTATTTTTCCGTTCACAATTATTGTCTTGTAGACGGTAGCCACTTCATCTTGTAGATATTATTTAAGGACGTGTTGTACATGACTCTCGATCAATAAATGAAAAGCTGCTCTTCCCTCTCACTTCCCCCTTCTGTGTTTCCTCTGTTTTGTTCTACACTCTTCAGTTGTACGAGATGTTTGTGAAGAGGCTAGTGGGTGATGTATGGAGAAGGGGGGGATGGAGATTACCGAGATCCATCTGAAACTACTATTCTAAAAATTTGGGTGATAGTGATGACACACAAAGTTGTTATGGTCATCAAGATGAAATCACCTAAAATCTTTGTAGGAATGACATATATTAGTTCGTATAAATGGCATGTATAACGTGACTATTGCCTGGAATGCTTTTAGGCCACGGAAAGACGAGCTGAATCGGTGGAAACTCATTTAGAATAAGCAAAACTATCCTAAACAAAGTTTTATTGCTTGATTGATTATTAAAAATTGATTAGCAACTAAAGCTAGTTTGTTGAGATAGAATGTTTGTGACAAATATAGATGTGGCTTGTATAGAAATGCTATCGAAGTGCTATGGAAACCATTGTGGCTTGTATATTATTGCATTTGTACCGCCCAATTTTATAGAAATGTCGGATTAGGCTATGTGGAGAAGATGTATGAGGTAGCTTTTCTTGAAAAGCCCATACAGCGCATTCAACCTCTAAGATCAGACAAATGGCGTTCACGGGTCTTGTTTAGTAGATTTAGGGAAAACCGAAAATTTACGACTATATGTGCTCAAAAAAACAGTTTTTTATCTTCTATTTTTTAAAAATTAAAAAATATTAAAAAAATAAATTTGCTAACAAAAAAATGGAATAATTTTTTTTATTTTTCATCTCTATTTTTTAATTTTTTAAAAAATAAAAAAATTCACAATTAAACAGCCGCTACAATTTTAGGAGAGGGAGTCTCGATGCTATTGTATTAAATATAAACTTCTGAATCATTGTATGCAAACTTGGGGAGACCATTTTTTATGTTTGAGTTTACATGGGTCTGGTAATTGACACAAAAAAGAAATAGTGATAATAGTAAAAGACGAGGTATTTTGAATTTTTCAGTAACAACTTCTTCCTCCATTGTTCCCCTGTATACCCAGAAGAAAAAACAACTAATATCTGATGAAGTGGTGAACCCCTACCATACCACCGTGAAGTTCGATCCAAAGAAAGCTCATACAGAAATGACCACAAACCTCATCAGAAAACAAGCGCCATCGAGAACACTACATATGGCTTAATCTGAAATACCCAGAAAGCTTTCCAAAAGGATTGATTTGAATAGAAACTTAATCAAAGAAACTCCAGAAACCTAGCCGAGACACAACTTATTCAAGGCGAAACTAGCATACATCATAAGATTCCAGAAAGCAATGGATGCAGGCAGACACCATCATTGAGAAACTAAATTCCTGTAAGAATATCTACGTGATTATAGACATTGAATCAAAACACAAATATTTAACAGTTCTCTGCTAATAACAATTGGCTGGGCAGAACATATACGATTAACATACCACTCAAAATATTTATATAGGAGCCTAAAGCTAAAAGTTCAAAGGAATCAAAGAGGAAAGAGACTGGATAAATTGATATCCACTAGGATGATTAACAAAGTGACTGATACTAAAATAATGCATTTTGAAGTAGAGATGGACAAGAATAGAAGAGAAATCAATATTTCATCATCTCATTAACTTACTATATGCAGAATTTCACATATCCACTACTTCTCAACCATTGACTTTCACGAAAAATAACAGCTTAAAGAACAACAGCTCATATTTGCAAAACAATAGAACTTTTAGGTGACTGACACCACACAATTCAACAGGTTAGTGAACAGTTGAATTCGCTTGTTTGACAACACAAATAAAAACACCCAGTTCATTTCCTATCGAATTAATCAACTAACTCAGTAACCACAAACTCCAAGCTATACTAAAGATGCAAATAAAGAGTAAAGTGAGTTGGTGAAAGTGACTACATTGTATGACCTAAAGCTCGTACCTGTACTTCCTGTTATTCAAAAACTATTGATCTCCTTAAGGAGCTCAGTCATGCAACTGTCTGAAGATGATTATGATACAACATTTAATCATTCAGCGACTTACTGTAAACAATCTCCTCAGGTGAAGGGATAAGGCAGTTTCTTTGTTCCCCCTTCACTCACAGCAGAACAGAAATTGGAATTTCAAAGTTTTAGAACAATCAATAGATCAATCAAAAAAGTCCCCAACAAATAGCCTATATCATCCTCAAAATCATTTGGCAAAAATCAATAAACCACACTACATAAATACAAACAAGATCAAAGGTTCACTATTTCAAAATCAAACAAGACATGCAAACTTTTAATTCCTACCGAGGACACGAATAATTTTTTTAGAATCTTTCGTCCAAATTATTTATCTTTTACACCTAAATCCCTTCTGTAAACTGATCCAAAAAAAATCCCTTCTATAAACGGACAATTCACGCAAGGAGCACATGTCTTAAGAACCAGAAATCCCACAAAAGATACTAATCAAGAGTTAGCAGATCCAAAAGTTCACATAATAAAACTACTCAATCCAACATTCAAGAAACTTATAGAAAAGAAACCATAATAAACTCGAAAGTATCATGTTAAACCTATTTAAACATTCCTAAAATCCAAAACAGTGTGGATTCGACAAATAGGCAAGGACCCATTAAAGAAGAGACCAAAACAGGATCTGGATAGGCGAGATCAAACGGGACTGAGGAGCTGATAGAGCTGAGGCTTCGGCTCAGAGTTCATGCCGATGATGATGACCAAAGGAATAAAGCCATAGTGGGTGATGACTTTGGCCTTTTTCACAGCCCAAGTGCTCCAATCCTTCAAGTGTTGTGTTGTTGATTTCTCCTCCACACCGTTCGCTCCCTTGCCGCTGCTCTTCCCTTTGTTTGGCCTCAAGACCACCTTAGACGACATCGTTTTCCTCTCTTGTTTCGATTTCGATTTCTTGATTCTCTTCTATTGTGGAAAGCTCTTGAAATGTGTGTGTGGAGATTATAAACTCAAAACCCTAGGAATATGGGTCTTGATTTTTACGGCGGAGGGTAAATTACCTGGGTAATGCTACTATTACTTGTCGGTGATGTTAGAATTGTCATTGTTTATCTCAGGAAATTTCTTATCTTATTTGCGTATAAATTCAATTTAATTTGTACTTAGTTAAAAAAGAAATTATTTTGCAGAGCGATCTTTTTTTTTACAGCAAAAAGGGGAGGCAGAGACGATTAGTAGTGGCATATTTTTATTGGATATTATCATGTAAGTATTATTCTCTGTTGCAGAATGTTCGAAGAGTCATAGCTGAACTCATGGCTTTACTCCTAAGTCTCGTCACCGCAGCATTTCACCAAGAACGAACGGCCTAAGAAATTATGCACCACGCTCAATGTTTGACCTAGGCTCAAGTGACAACCAAGGCTACTTGGGTTTATGTCACTCCCAAAGATTTGAACCTGGGCCAAACGAACGTGGGACTCCTCCCTTGTTCGTTCGACTACCCTTTGGGGGTTTTGTAGAGCCATCCTTACTCATTAATCTAAGAGATTAATGTATATGTTATCTCAATAATTTAATAACCTTTTACTCATTGTATTATCTCCTTTTACTATTAACATCTAATTATATTTTATTATGAGATCCACAATCATTTCACACATTATTCAATTTATTTACAATATACAAATAATAATAAATATATTTATTTAACATAAATATTTAGTGAGTTAATATTTTAGTTAAAAATAATATTTGAAATATATTTATAAGAAAATTATTTAATTAAATTTTAAAAATAATACTTTTAAAAATAAAATAAAATAGTAGATCGGATAAATATTTAAATTAAAATAATATAATTATCAATGAGAAGAAAATTGGATTAACTAAATAAAAATAAATTATGCATAATAGCAAATCACATAAATAACGTAGAATATGCATTAAAAAATAAATTGTGTAACTTAAGAAATTACATAAATAACAAAAAACATAAAAACACACTAATTTTCATCTCGAGTCTCCTTAAGATGGTTCCAAACATATCCGACCAAATCTAATCAAAGACAATAATGCACTTCAATATCACGTAGTTCTGTTTGGGATCATTCTTTAGCATCGACCACACATGCTCGTGCATGAATTGCTTTTTACAAGTTTGATAATAAATCTCACGAGCACATTTTTTTACTTGGTCGTCACTCCATCCAATATGATGTTCACTTAATATTTTGTTGTATGTCTGGTTGAATTCATTAACCATTGGTATCATAAAAAACCAATGGTTCTTTAAAGTAGGGGTGGCATAAAACTGAAAAACCGCTAAACCGAATCGAACCAGTTCTGTTTTTTTGGTTTATTTGATTAACTTCAGTTTTTATTTATCAGTTTATTTGGTTAAGTCAGTTCGGTTTTAATTTTTAAAAACCCAACCGACCTAACTAACCAAATAAACCGAAATTAATTTGGATTTTTAGTTTGAATAATTTTAATTTGGACTTTTAGAATGTATGATTTTAGTTTGAATAATTTTATTTTTAAGTTTTTTGTTAAAATGATTATTGATGAAGTATTATATTGTGGATGTGCTTTGTTTTTATTATGACTAATGTTTTTATTAAGTCCCCATACTATAAATTTTGATGAATTACCATCTTAATTAATAATTTTTTAAGGAAAAAAAAAAGTTGGTTTTAGTTGACTTGGTTTAGTTTTTTACAAATTAATCCAAACCTAAAAACTCAAAAGGACAAAACAAATAAGAAAGAAAAAACTCGTTCGGTTTGATGAATTCAGACATTTTTTCTCTTTTTTGCTGAAAACCGAATAAATCAATCGATCGGTTCATTTAGAAACCAAATAAAATTCTGGTTCAGTTCAATCAGTTCGTAGGAACCATCGGTTTATTCGATTTATTTTGGGTGAACCGAACCGACCGAAGTGCCACCCCACTTTAAAGTAGATTGTTGCCATGTTGGACCACCTTGCGTATTTTCATTGAATTGCTCAGGGATTCTTTTCCAAAATGCTTTATCACTTTGACCATTACCGACAATGCTATCGGTTGAAGTTGTGAGCCACGCACTCACGAGTAGTTTTTCCTTGATTTCTTCATTGGATTGTTTGGATGAGATAATATTTTCATCCCTTGATTGTGAGGAAAATTGACACGACCTATTGCGAGCCCGTGACCGGCGTACGAGGTGAACTGTCTGTGGGAGCTAGACTCATCTCGCACAAGCATCAGAGATCAGAGTATATTACCCAAACGATCCAGATTATAAAACATTTGTTAAAAACATTTAATAATCAAAAATATAATAAATTAAATATATATAAATAAATATATATCAAAAGTTATAAGTGCGAAAGACAGCGGAACATAGTCCAAAAGCCAAAGTGGCAACCCGGTAACCTAACTACATCAGGCGAAGCTCTACAAAACAAAAGACGAGCCCTGAAAAAAGGCATCACTAACCAAAAATGCCTTACTGAAGTCTGGATGCTGACAGTTGCCGAAGCCAAAATCTGCGAACTTGCTCAATAGGAATCACGTAAATAGAGAACCAAAGGGGGCCAGAGTCTAGTGAGGAATAACACTCCAGATCGTCCCATACGTGCCTCACAAAGACCGTTTTGAAAACAGTTCAAAACTACACATGCATATATAGTTTAATATACATATATTTACATGCTATAAATATGTAATAAGTTTTCAGAAAAATCCTTTCTCAAGAGGGTTCGCATACAAGGCAATCATAAACACAAAGACGTACAAAACGATTTTCAATTTCAGAGTCAAAATACATATACAGATATATGGGACCAAAGCAGAAGGCGTGCACGTGGCACTAATAACAGAGTATGTGGGTTCTGCCACAATCCATATCAAATCATATGTCAAATCAGGACACATGGCTACCAGCAGCCCTGGTAGCTGAGTTTTATCAAAGCGTTGATATACTAAAGGTTATGTTTTATCCCGTAACAGTAGGTATCCCGTATCAGAAAACAAAATCATACTAATATATAGTATCAAAGCAGAGTATGAGTAGAAGCATCAAAATTAGAGAGGAGATACATAATACATATATATCAATTTCAAAATAGAATCCTGATTAATACACATAATCAATTTATCATTAGTTAATCCTTAGATCAATCAAATTTCAGAGTATGTGTTATACACAACAAAAAACATACACAGTTCAAGATACAGTCTATGTGTCTGAAGCTGCTATTCACTCACCTGAAAGTCCAAGTGCAAAACACCCGTCGGGCCCCACTCGCCGATGGCTAGTCTCTCGGGCACGAACACAAAGGTGAACAGAATAAATATATATCCACGAATATATTAGAGTCAAATCAAAATGTGGTACTATGGCAATACCATATGCATGAAGTGCAGATGCGATGCGGTTTCTCGAAAGATCCCAAATGATCCATATCAAATGATGATTTATCACTCTGGATCTAAAATACAGAATCTACATAAAATTACAGTTTGGTCCCCGATCAGTGTAAAACTACGTTCTAGTCTCCAGTACTTGACAAATTGCCAATCAGTCCTCAAAATATTCTAAAATTACTAACTAGTCCTCAAAGTAGTTAAAATTCCCAAATTAGTCCTTAACTTGTAAAATTGCAACTTGGTCCTCAACTTTTTTCAAAATTACAAATCTAGACTCCAAGTTTTTCAAAATTACAGATCTAACCAAAATTATCCAAATTTATAGATTTGGAACTCAACTTTCTAAATTTACAAAAATATATGTAAAACTTTTCAAAAATTTACAAAATAGGAAAATATCGATTTGATTGATACCCAAAATTTCCATTCACCCACATTGACTATAATCGATGTCCTAAACATGAATCCAACCTCAAATTAAACAAACAAACTCCAAATCATCATCAAAAATCAATAATAAATTCAAATTTCTAGGCTCCTAGAACAAACAATGAAAATCCTTCAACTTATACTTAGAATCATGTTCTTCCATGTCCCTTAGACATAAATCAACCAAAAAAAATTCCAATCAAGCCTTGAATCAAAGAAAAACTGATCCCTAGCTCATCTATACCCATTTTCGTTCAACAACTTCCCAACAATGAAAAATGCACCAAATAGAAGCATAAACCAAGAAAGATTGATGAACTTACCTTAGGAATGGAAGAGGAATGAATTGGGACAAAGAGAGAAGGAATTGGGACGGTTTTGAGGTGAAAATATGTGAAAATGGAGAAGGAAGACGAAGGGTATCGGGTTTAAGGGTTTTATAGACACAACAGATCAAAAAGCAGCGTTTTGGGGCTGTTTAAACGGACAAAACGCGCATGTCATCCAAGAGACGCGCGTTTCACACCTTATAGACTGAGAGAAGCGCGTCTCATGGAAGACAACCACGAAACACTTTGAATAGCTTCTGAGACGCGCATTTTAGCTCATCACGCGCATTTCAAGGGCTGGAACCTTCCAAATTATTTCGTCTCTTCCTTTCATTAACTCCAAACCGAATTCCCACAATGTCAATGAACTTAATACACTCCAAAAACATTTCTAACACCCAAACATTGTTATGAACATTCTAACTCGATCAAAACATGACATAATGCTACAAGAATCCAAATCAAAACAGGCAAGGTATTACAAAAATGGAGGAATTTGAGAATTTGATAATGAACCCTTTTTCTGTTGCATTTGAGAGATTAGCTCGGAAAGCAACATCTTTTGGAGAATTATTTTGAATATTTTGGGAGAAAAAAGGATGTGAAAATTTTGTATTTGTGGGTGGAAAAAGGATATAATAAATTAGGTTCATTTTGTGAGTTTTGGGAATATTCAAAATTTGGTGGAAAATATGGATATGGTAGGTTTTGAAAATTTTATATATTTGGAGGATAAAAAGAGAATGGTAGGCTTTGAGAATTTTCAAAATTATTCATATTTGGGTTTTGAAAAAAATAATGAATTGAAATTTGGATCTATTTTTCTTAGAGGAGAAAAAAATTGAGATAATAAAGTATTGAATATGAAGAAAGATAATCTATTTATAGTGTTGTAGAATTCATTAAAAAAACATTTGAAATAGCCGTTGATCAACGGCTAGAAGATTAAATAAAGAATGAAATGGAAAAAAAAATCGACAAAGAGTGGTTGATGTTGCATAAATAAAACAAAAAAATCATAAAAGATAAAACAAAACTTAACAAAACATAATAATAACAATAAATTTTAAAGGAGGTGGATTGTTGATCCGCTTTAACCAAATGAAGTGGATCCACATATGATACTCTCTCTAATGAGAGAGCATAATATGCTAAAGCATTAACTCTCCAGTATGGATACTTTAATGACTCATATATTCGGAGCTTAAAAATACTATATGCTTATAGTATCTATAAGTAGGGGTGACAATTTATACCCTATTTGATGAGTACTGACTCTATTCGTATCCAATTAATGCGAGTATTACCCACTTTGACTGATTATGAGTACGGGTACGGGTAATACCCATATTTTACTATACGGGTACATGTACAGGTATAGATATAAAAATATTATACTCATACCCGTACCCTTACTCGTTGGGTAATATTCATACCCGTGCCCATTATCCGTTACTCATGCCCGTTATATATAAATTTATATATATATATATATATATATATATAGAGAGAGAGAGAGAGAGAGAGAGAGAGAGCGAATCTTTTAAAGTTAAATGAATTCTCATATTTAAAAAAATTGATTTATAACTAGAAGGAGACTATAAATATATTTTGCTAGATATTATAGTCTTTTATGTAGCTAGAATGGATGCTACTATTGATAATGTATTATTATAATCTTATATTCAAAGAACTTATTATAGCTAAAATATTTCGAAAAAAAAATTGTATGTAAAACTCACTCATATAGTAGTGACATATGATTGATTGGCCAACAAATCAAGCTTGAGAGTTCAAGAACAATATTTTTTTGTCTAAAATTTTGGAATATTTTGGTATAACATATTTTGGTATATTATTGCCACAAATATAATATTTAGTACATATTTTGGTCTAATATTTTCTCCACAACAAGATACTAGAACTAAGAGCTGTAGTTTGGAGATTGCAATGTGAATGTTGGAAACGTTGTCAATCTTCATCCTTGTATAGTATTTTAGACTATAATTTTTTGTATAAATTCTCTATCAAATGATAACTTATCACATTATTATTTTATTAACTATATTCAATTGCAAATTATAGTTTTTATATTATGTTGCATGAATATAATATTTCATATTGTCTCGTGAATTTTTTTAATTTATTTTTTAAATTATTGATATATTATTTTTTAAATTAATTAACTAAATTTAAATCATGGGTAAATATGTATTCTACAGATAAATAGATATCCAGTCAGTAGGGTATGCATGATAATTTTTGTTACCCACACGAGTATAGGTAGGATATGGATACATAATATGAATTACGTATACGGATAAATGTATTGACATACCCTAATTATACCGTACTCATTGTCATCTCTACCTATAAATCCCTTTTTATGATATTTGTATATATTATAACTCTAATAAATTTTTTAAAATATGATTTAAAAAATAAAGGACAATTGTCATTTGTTAGAATTGATAATCATAAGGCTTATTTAAACCAAAAAAGGAAAAGAAAAAAAAAAAAGAGGGTGCCAACTTGCGTAATTTGCTCATTGGTATATTCGGTATTTGAGCTGAGGCTTGGGCTTGTGTATTCTAATTCAAACAGAGGGGTGGAGACTGGAGATAGGTTAAAAGTAGCATAAACCTTGCGTCCAAACTGCCCACCTAACCAGTTCAATACCAAACCAACGATAGACGGCAAAAGGTGAGTAGAGGCAGTCACAGTAATCAGCTAACACTGATCAGAGAGAGAGAGAGAGAGAGAGAGAGAGTGAAAATGGGGGGAGGAATGGAGACAAACAAGAACAGGTTCATAGAGGATTGGGGCACAGCAAGGGAGAATCTCGAGCACAACTTCCGATGGACTCGTCGCAACTTGGCCCTCGTTGGTATCTTCGGCGTCGTCGTCCCCATCGTCATCTATAGGGGCATCGTCAAAGAATTCGTAAATCTCTCTCTCTTCTTGCATTGTCATCCGTTTGCTTCATCAGTTTTTAGGTCAAAATTGTTTAGTTGTTGATTTGGATCCATCTGTTTGAAATTACGTTCGCTAGCGTAGAAGGGTTCTTTCCAAATGGTTGTTAATTTAGTGTTATATCTGCTTAATTCATGCCGTCTGCTATGGTTGTTCCATTTGTTTTGAAAAGCTCTCCATGTTAAAGAGGAGGTTTGTGTTTGTTGGAAGTGCTCTTTCTTGTTTTATTCATTCTTGTAATGAAGTTTCTACATGAAAATTTTGATTGAATTCTCTTTGTGGGTTCGGAGGAGAGTATAGAGTCAAGAAGAGGCAATTTTTTGCTAATTAGAAATGATGATTCTAATTTTCTATTGGGGTCCGTTTCTCTTTTAGAAGCTGTAAATATGCTTTAGCTTGTCCTGTCCAAGATGATTTTGGATTCTATTAGATCTAAAGGATGCCAAGTTATTAAATACTTCGGACAGCCAGCACTTTCTGTTAAGAATATTTGGAGACCGTGTTTTACAGTTTTTAGTTTAGATATCTGGGAGATAATTGCTTGTGATGTATTATTTCGATTAGTCTCGACATTCTTCACAATGGATTTCAAGATTGGTTAGAATCTTGTATTATTGAATTTTGAGGTTTACTCCTGTAGAATTCATATTTTTGGCCGCTGGAGAATAAGATAGTTTGGCCTCTGTTATTTTGTAAGTTTATGGTTTGTTCCTTGTGAGTTGTTGGTAAGGGAATAATTAAATCGGCTACTTTTATAATGAACTTTGTTGTCTTTAAAAAGCAATGAGATTAGTTGGTTCTTGATGAAAAAAGGCTTGGAGGTTTGTGTTGGAAGTTGATGTGGGATACTTTAGCCACTTCATCACCATGGCTGTTTCGCTTCCTTGCAGAGTGTTTCCACATTAAACTTTGGACTTAGTTTCTGCATTTTCATAAAAAAACAGTGTCTTTTATTGCTGAGATGTAATAGAAATTCTTGTAACTTGTGTCGTAGTGATCACTTTTGCTTTGATTGGTGCATAGATGTTTGTAAAGTTATGCTAGCCATCTCAATTATGTTTTCTTTTCTTTTGTCTTGAAAGAGAATAACAGAATTGTAAATCAAATAATCTACAGTTTTTTCCATAATGTAGTTCTTTTTTCTCCTAATATAACAAGTGCATGATTGTTTTGATTCTCTTTAATGTTTTGTTTTTGTGATATTATGGTAGTTTTGTTTCTTACAACAAGTACACAAGTGTTTGATTCTCTTTAATGTTTTAATTTGTTGTTATATTGTAGTTTTGTTTCTTATAGGTTATCATGTTATTTTACGTCAAAGATATGCATTATGCTTCATAGGAAAGCCACCTTTGCTTCTGACTCACGGTTTTTGTGAGTTCTTGATGCTCTGTATGTTCTATGATAGCTATCATTTTGTCTGCCTCCCTTAAGGGCAGGATTCTTGTATATATAAGATTTATCTTCAATTTTCAAACATGTGAAATGTGGCATGGAATAAAGAAAACTAATATCTTTTTCTGATCTTTTATGGGATCATTAATGGTGACTAATGTAGGCTTGTCATGGGTGTTAAATGTTAATACTACTCTATACTCCAAGACTCTCTCTCTCTCTCTCTCTCTCTCTCTCTCTCACACACACACACACACACACATATACGCAAAGAGAAATGCACACACAAATGTTCTGACATGTGTCCAGGTTGATGCTGTTAGGAAGTATCACAGGATTGAACTTGCTTTGTGATGGGACCAAGAAAGTTAAGTTCCCTTGAAAATATAAAGTTCTTGACTTCATTGCTCTTTCAATTATGTTTTTTTTGTTGGATAAATTTCCATTAAAACATGTTTTATTTTCAGCCCTTGCCCATCCGTCATCGGAATTGGCCTTTGTTCTACTTTCATTGAGTTTTACGTGTGTTTGTGTCTTAAACAATGGTCACGGGTGTTATAAGTTTGGTCAATGATAAAAATTCTGCTGGCTGTTTTCAATGTGTTTTTATGAGTGGGACCACCATTGAGATTATTGAAGTTTTAATTTTCTCACCTATCTGAGTTTATCAGCTATTGATGAGATGAGATGTTTCTCTAAAGTGGACTTCTGTGCTGAAAATACATGAATCTAACAATGATTTTTTTTTTGTGAGGAAATGAATGTTATTTTTAATTGCTACAAAGTTAGATTGGCGGTAACATATCTTTGTTTTGAGTTTAGTGGATTTTCACATGATCCAAACCAGATCTTGTTGCGAACTGACATGTATATTTTTGCTGATGCAGTGTCACCTTCACCTTCTTACCATATCAAAGTGAACTCCAATGTTTATCTTGCTATCCTACAAACTTTGACCTGCTTTGGCTAACATTTAACAGACAGGAAATTTTGTTCTTCTAGAAAACATATGATGAATTTATATGCCGAGAAGTGAGCATTACTTTGTAATAATAGTTTGTTGTTTTTTAAAGAATAAAGATGTTAATGGTGCATGGGTTATATAATTAGCACAAGCAAAACTAGTTGATGTCTTATTTTAGTAACACACGCACACACATTAACAAATAATCTTAAAACAAAAAACAATTGTGACAGGATGTAGAACACTAAGTTCATTCACTTTGATGGCAAAGGTACATTATATGCTATCTTTGATCAGGGCCAAAACATGATAGTTCGTTATTTAGTCTTCATTTTTCTTGATTGCTGCTGAAATTTATCGAAATTTCTGGGGATTCTTTTTGTTGAATGATTTTTCTTCCCACCATGCATCCTTTGTTTTTGCCCAGTTATCTGGTGAACTTTTTTCTTGTATGATTAAGTTTTGTTTGGTACATATGATTAGTCACTAACAATAATTGATTGAGTGCTGCATAGAAACGGGAAAACAGTTTGTTTCTTGGAATTCACTTTATTTATTATTTCTTTGCATTTGATTTGTGGTAACAGCATTTGCAAGATGAAGAAGCAGGAAGGCCTTACAGGAAGTTTCTTTGAGGCAACTTCAAGTACTGCGAAATAATAGTTGTTATGATTCAACTCTTTAAGTAAAACTGAGTTTCCATGGGAACAAGAAAGCATGTGGTTTTTTGATTCTGGAACTTGCTTTCCTTCTTGACATTAAGCCTGGTGTCTTCAGACATGTATGATACTTCTAAACTGCCAATTTGATGCAAAGCTGTTAATTTCTGGTTTTTAGTTGTATTGCTGTAATAAATGCTGATTCAGTATATTTGCTTTGGTGCTTAGTCATGACTCGTGCATTTGCTTCTCTCTCTGTACGTGTGTGTGGTGTCCATTGTTCAATAGGGCAGATTGGTGATGAAGCGAATAAGACAGATGGGGTCATATTAAAATAATTATTAGAGACTATTTATTTCTTTAAATAAAAAAATCAACAAAAAAATAATGATCTTGTTTGGTTTATTATTAAAATAATTAAAACTTATCTTTTATTAATTACATGAATGAAATGCCATTTTGTTCCTTAAGGTGTTGTTTAATAAAAATGAAAATTAATTGCTGAAAATTTAAACGTTGAATTTTAAGTTTGGAATGTTGAGACTTGTAAATTCATTTCGAAAAATTGTTTGGTATTAATTGAAAATTAACAACAAAATGTAATTATTTGTTTGAGAAATGCAATTGATAAACAACTAAGGTATGACTATCGGGAAACACACAATTGGGAAAGCAGGCTTGAATGTTGATGCATGAGAACATAGCTATTAGGGTATTGTGAATATTTGTGATAGAGTGCGCGAGTTGACACCTTGTACAGTATTCATCTGGATTCATTCTGTTCCTACTAGTACAAATAATAAGTAAACAAGTATGTGAGTATCTCAAGACCAAGTGTAGTGTAGATGTTAAGATTTAAAAGGATAATTGAATATGTATTTTTTTTATACTCTTCGATAAAAGAATGTTTTGGAAAACTAATTGAAGGTCATCCCGAAAGATATTTCTGGATTTAAAGAAATGTAAATCATTTCGTATATCTTCGTATAGATTGCACTATTGCTTTGTAATGATGTCTTCATTTAAAGGTTTCAGTGATTTCCAAGACTACATCTTGATTCAATATAAATGATTTAAAGTTTATTTGATTCATAAACATGTTTTACATTTCAAGGAATCATAATTTTGATACAAGTGATTTATCACTCGTTCTATTCATAAGTACGCTTTACTCTTCTACTCAAAAATCTATATAATTCCATTCCATTCCATTACATTCAACCTATGATAGTAGGTTTTATAATGGTTTCCCACGTACTATGGATGTATGGGTTTCGACTTCAAACGTTTTTAAGATTACCAAAATCTTTTTGATGTACGTGTGGTCTCCCAACACTCTCTCATATCAATATCTCACTAGGCCCGACCCAAGGCATAGGCTGGTAAGGCTTATGCCTAGAGCCTCCAAAAGAGAGACATCATATCAGTACATATAGTATGAGACATTTATATATACACGCTACTGAAATATATAAATTATAAATTAATTATGTCAACTTTCAATATTTTGGTAAATTTTACAAAATTATACGCGCTATCAAGCAAATTTTCTAAATTACATTTTTAACGATTTTTTGAAATTTGGTTAGGTCTTTTTTATAAATTGTTTATATTTGTTTATATATTATTTATATTTATTTATATGTTGTTTATATCTGTTTATATTTATTTATATGTTGTTTATATCTGTTTATATGTTATTTATATTTGTTTATATCTATTTATATATTTGTTATATTTGTTTATATATTGTTTACATTTATTTATATGTTGTTTATATTTGTTCAAAATTTGTTTTGGACTTGTTTAGGATTTTTTTTAAAGTTTGTTCATTTTTCAAACTTGTTTATAACTTATTTACATGTTGTTTAAATGATATTTCTAAACAAGTTATAAATACTTATAAATAATTCTTTGAACAAGTATTTGTATATCCATTGTTGTTGCATATAAACAAGTTATAAATACTTGTAAACAACTTTCAAATAACCTATAAACAACTATTTGAAAAGTTATAAACAACATATAAAGAAGTTATAAATACTTATAAACAACTCTTTGAACAAGTATTTTTATGTTATTCATCGTTGTTCAACATAAATAAGTTATTAAAAATATATAAACAAGTTATAAATTTTATTGTAAATGACATCTACAAAAAGTCTCTCTTTTTTTATAAAGTTCAGAACAATCAATATTGTTTCCAATAGAATGATTTCTAAATCTTCCATCATAGAACATCCAAATAAACAAGCATAAGATTGAATTGCTGAGAGTATGGTTTCTAGATTCTATGGTTTAATTAGTCACACAAATGAAACTCAAAAACTTGTTTTTTAAAAGCAGTTCATAATAGTGAATGAAAATGTAGCTTCCCACATGTTCCAACATATGCTTATAAACTAAATAATAGTAATTTTCAAATGTTTTTTTTTCCAAGAAAGATGTAGACAGAAGCTAGGGTTACTAAAAAACCCTAGTCGCCGCCAAAGGGCCACCCGCTTCATTATTTTTTTCTTAAACCACCAAAAAAAATTTTGCGGCGTGCGACGCGCGAATAGCAGATCAGTGGAAGACGGAGGAGAGAGTTGAAGGCCAACAAGGATGAATGAGAGAGAGGACAAAGAGGTTGAAGGTGGTGGAAGTGAAGACGATAGAGGACATGAGAGAGAGCAGCTGCAGAGATAGGGATAAAGAGAGACAAAGAGAGGAAGAGAGTAAACAGAGACTATAGAAGAGAGATAAAGGATGAAGTCCAGGCTAACCTAAAAATTCGCAACGTGTATGAGAAAATTAAGAAAGTGTATAAGAAATTTGATGAAATCAAAGTGTAATATGCATAAGTAAGACGTGTTATCTAAATATTGGAAACAATTGTATGTGTAGGGTATAATTATCACGTATATATATATGAGTTCTACATATTTTTAATGTTACTACTTCCAAGAAAGGTCTATTGTTAGTAAGAAAAAAAAAAGGAAACAATGGGCACTATTGATTTATAATGAGTTAATTATCCCATGTGCCCTTTGAAAAAACTTGATTTGTAATAATATACCTCATAGTTTCTATATTATAATAATCGAATTTTTGAATTTTAATTTGTAAGAATGTCATTTTAAAAACTATGAAATTTAAAAATATCACATTAATATCAGTGGAGATCCTTGGAGACCACTAGTGGAGACTTCCAATGGAGACCCTTGAAGACCATTAAAGACCTTCAGTGAAGATTCCTAGAGACCCTAGAGAACTATGAAGACATCCAATAAAGATTCCTAGAGACTAAAACATTCAGTGGAGACCCATTGGAGCCATTGAAGACCTATATGGACCTCCAATGAAGACTCTTAAAGACCAAGACCTTTAGTAGATACCCTTATAAACCATTTTTACAAATCAATTTCTCTAATCTGTCAGTTTTGTAAATTAGTTTTTGAGATGCCATTTTAAAAATCAATTTTCTAGGTTGTTATAAAAGCAAGATTCTCCCATTTATAATGCAAACAAATGGACTCTACAGATTTATACTACTGCTTAAAAAGGGCTCATTGTTAATAGGAGGGAAAAAAAAGAAATAGAGAAGGGACCTAATGTTAAAAAATCCTAAAAAAATATGATGCAACTAAAGAGTCACATATAAATTGCTGAAAACTTGAGAACACAGTCACACAATTGCTATTTTTGAAAAAGATGTACTTTCTAAATTTGAATATAAAATTTAATTATCAATTTTTACCTAGAACCTCAATATAATAAAAGGCCCTAAAATATTTTTTGCCTAAAATTCTAAAAGTTCTTAAGACAGCCCTACATCTCACCCTCATTTTTTCGGTTTTTAGGTACCTAAGAATTGATCGACGTTTCTACTTGCTCAAAGCCCGTTCTTGAATTGTGAATACCATGTTTCGTTTAGTGTATTGATCTCCATGGTTGACTTGCAGTATGTTATTGAATGGATAATGTTTTGATGTGGGTAATGCGGCAGTCATAAGGCTTCCCAACCATAATGGCTTTAGTTTCTTGCTTTACAAAAAGGCCTGGAGGTTTTTTAGAGAGAATTTTTCTTGCTTTCTTTCATTCTAATTAGCTGTCCGAGGGTGAAAATTGCAATTTTATTGTTTTTGGCGCTAAGGAATGTTGGTACATTTATGGGGTATCGGAATCCGATTCCCATTTATGAAATTACCATTATTTTATAATCGATTTTAAGAGTATTTTTGTTATCATATCTTTTATTTTCTTTCATATTTTATTTTTGTGATCTATGAATATTAAAATGAGCTATTTTCAAAATAATTATTAACAAATAATTTAATTAAATTATTTTTTATATAATAAAAATTAATAAAATGTAAGTATACAATAATTATAAAATAAAAAATTAATATATATATATATATATAATTAATTCTGATTACATAGCACAAGAAAATCAAATAGATAATTATGATAATCAGATTTCGATTACGTATTAAATAAAATAGTTATGATATCAATCAATTTAATTATGATTATTATCATTCCGACTCTTCATATAATTAATTTTGATTTCAATACATTTTTGAACCAAATGGCCTTAAGCTCAAGGATTTCAAACCTATTAGTTTGATGAATGGTGTCTATAGATCGGTGGCTAAGGTATTGTCTTTCATATTTCAATTTTTGCTTCCTTCTGTTATTTTAGAAACTCAACATGCGTTCGTAGTCGGAGTATCTTAGACTATAGAAACTTAAATTTCGGTGGCTAAGGTATTGTCTTTCATATTTCAATTTTTCCTTGCTTCTGTTATTTTGGAAACTCAACATGCGTTCGTAGTCGGAGTATCTTAGACTATAGAAAAATTTCGCTACGGCTTTTGACCGTGTCTCTTGGCATTACCTTTTTCGGTAATAATTTATATGGGTTTTAATGAGAAACAGTAGAGGAAGTGGACTAATCTGCTGTACCAGCTTTCAATGATCCAGATATAATGAAACACACCAACTTTAATCAGATAGTTGTGATTGCAACAGCAAATTAAAGACATGTTTAATTTAAAAAATATTTTTTTATTTTACGTTTTTTATTTTTCATGTTGTTTCTATTTTTTAAAAATTGAAAATTTAGTCCATAGAAATATTTGTTTTTCATAAAGAATAATTTTTTTTTGGTAAAAAGAATAAGTAAAAGTTAAAAACACCTTCTCTAATTTTTTATTTCTATTTTTTAAATTTAGAGAATTTAAAAAAAAAATTCTAGGCTTAACAGATTCAAAATGTTCCCAAGTCACTTTCTCCCATGGCTTCACTTTAATATGTGTAACAAAAAACCTAGACCTACCTCCTCTGACATGTTATGTTAAGCTTTTGACGGTTGCAAGCAAACAAGGTTTCAGAATTGTGCTTTCAGCCTTTTACATCACTTAAGGTATGTTTTAACTTTTTTTTCTTGGACAAATTTGTTGTTGCCTCAAATCTGCTACAAAAATGAAATAAATCAATAGAATGAATAATATATTATGAACATCTTGAGTTATTTTTAAATTCTACAAGAATAAAATAAAATTGAGGTCGGTTGGTCCTCAAAAGACTCTTCGACGCTCAAGTTAGTGTTTAGTTAGACAAAACTTCATGCGTAAATTATGAGTGTAAAGAATGTACATCTGGAGTGTGGTAGAGACATCTATTTATAGAAGAAGAGTGGTAACATTAATATAATTTCCACAAACATTCTTGAAATAGGGCCTTCTTTGTGAGCTTCTAGATTTATTTATTGAGTGGAGTTTACTGAGTCCGACTTTATGTTATACCAATTGCTCCCCCACTCTTATTTTCGGGTGTTCTAGAGATAGGAGTGAAATATTTTTTTATTATTGAGCTCCACTTTAGCGATCATCTTTCTTCTTAACACTAGTGGTGGATTGTTGTAATTGGGACCAACTGCCCCCATGTTTCTAGCTGCATGAACTATTACTGAATTCTTTGAAATTTTAAAGGCTGATTGGAATATTTAGCTAATAAATTCTTGTCGCAGGGACTTATTTTGAAATTTGGAAAAACCTAAAGGACTATTAGGTAATTTGCCGAGTCATCATTGAGTTGACCCATCATGGATGCTTCTACCCCATCTCCTGCGTGATTTATTTCCTTTTCTGCTCTGATTTGCCACAAATCTGTCTACATTAAGTTTTGATTTTAATTCCATTTTCTTTATTTCCTTCTTTTAAAAATTTGATCCTCCTAAATCCTTTTTGATTTATTACTTCTTCACATATTTGATTGCAATTTTCTTCTTCAAGATTATGCCTTCCCGAATTGCTTGGATTTTATTCTTAAGCAAGCTTAAAAACCTAACTATATAATCCTCTTTTCTTGACTCTTCTTTGTTCTATTTTGCCGTTCATACATCTACTAGTACCCCTTTTTTCTTTCTTCTCTTTATTGAGTTGTCTAAAAAAAATGTTGAGTGAAGGTCTATTACTCTCTATATGGCTTGAACCATTTTCTTCGTCTCTTTTCTTCTTCTTCTTCACTCTTTTTTTTTATTGTTTGTTTCTATTACTGATGTGCAGGTCCTTAAAGTGGTGGTCGGATGGTGGTATTTGAATGAGCAGAACAAATGAGAATGGTATTTTGTCTGGCCTAAAAGCCAACCACAATAGAGGCTAAACAAAATATCATTCAGAATATCAACAAAAGGTGCAACTAGAAGAGTAACTGAGAATGATGTTTAATTTAGCCTTGAAGCCAACCAAAACAAAGGTTTAAATAAAATTCCATTCAGAATACCAACAAACTTTGCAATTAGATGATCTGGGTTCAATATTTCTCCTGATAGCAGTGCTGCAGATCCGGACCTGAAGATTTGAGGGTGGTGCTGTTTTTAGCCTTAACTGTGGGTTAAATTTGGTGCCATCCGGAATCACATCAGAAATATCTGCTAGTGCAGCTGGTCAGCGTGCTTGCCTTTACTGTGATTTAATTCAGAGTTTTATTACAAATATACAGTGATGCAATCTATAATCAGCAAGCTCAGTCGCCTCAACGATAGTGTGGCGTGACTCCATGCTTGTCGGCGATGGTTCGAATCCTATCATCCTCAATTTTCGGCGAAAGTTTCTTCCAATGGCGAAGCCAGACGACCGATCTCTCAACTGCTCCAAGTGACGCGTCGTTTTCCAGAATAGGGCACTTGAGGCAGACAACACATCGTTCATGAAATGCTTATTTCACAAAAATAATTTAAAACCGGAGGATTCAGGACTTGAATTCGCGAGTTTTGGTAGGACAGAAAGGAACACTGACCATCTGAACTGATCAACTTGTCTGATTGGAAGCTACACAATTATTAATATTTACTTTTAATTTTATGAGTTTCTACAGCCTCCGACCACTTGCTCCTTTCTTTCTTTCTTTCTTTTTTATAAACTAAAAAACCTTTTTGCTCGCCATTTTTAGGCCTCTAGACATTCTTTGGAAAGCATGGCTTGCCTAGTTCAGGATCCATTTTGCCTAACTCAGATGTTAGATTGTCTTGCTCAGATTTTGTCTTGCCTAGCTCATGGTCCGTGTTGCTTACTTCGAAGCCTACATTGGGTGATCAGATTTCAGCACTACATGAGGTATTGTGGGATTCTACCCAGAGAGTTCCTCCAGTCCCTTTGGACCATAAGGCTTGAGCTCACTTCTTTGGGTGATGCAGTCCCAACTTTGGAGGAATTCTTTACAAGAATTTAGTTGTTGACTAGTCATTTTGGATTTTTCTAGACTTGCAATTCAATTCTTTTTCATGGTGTTGTTGTTTATATTTTGGTTCCAACTTGTCACCATTTCTCCCTAATCACTTAATCGAAATTTATTTTTTGAGTTAAGTGATTTTTTTTGTTATAATAGTAATAATGATTTATTTTCATCATGCTGGTGCATTTATTCTCTTTCTTCTCTGAGCTTCATGTATGGCTACGTTGTGTTGTTTGACTCAGTTGATTCACGATGATTTTTCGCGTGCATTCATGACAAATCTTTGTTTGTCACACGTCTTAAAGGTTTTTTTGTGTTCTTGTAATAAATCATGATGATTTTCCGCGTGTGTTCATGAAAAATCTTTGTTTCTCACACGTCTTAACAGTTTTTTCATGTTCTTGTAATAAATCACGATGATTTTCCACGTGCACTCATGACAAATCTTTGTTTGTCACATGTCTTAACGATTTTTTCGTGTTCTTGTAATAAATCACGAAGATTTTCCGCATGTGCTCATGACAAATCTTTGTTTGTCACACCTCTTAACGGTTTTTTCATGTTCTTGTACGATCATGCTTGTCAATTTGCTTGTTTCATCTACCAACAGATGTAAGCGATCTTGAGAGTGGATCCCATAATTTTATCACGTTCTAAGTATAGGTTTAGTACGTCCATTCCCTTTTTTATACATATAATATTAGGGCTTCATCCTTCGATCATTTAGTATATGTAATAGTAAATGTGGTATATAAGGATATGAAATGAGTTGCAATTCACACACTCAATGAATGCAAATGTAATACTTGTGCAAGAAAGTAAAGGAAGAGCAAAGATTCATTCGACCTTAATGTTTCTGCCAACAAATAGTTTTCACTCCACTTGGTGAAATGATTTGAGACCACAATGAGGGATTTTCTCTCTAAACACCTTTTGGCAAGTGGAGTTGGTTCTAGAATTTATAAGATTGTTGCATTGACAATGGGATTATGCCTTTGACAGTTGTCACACTTCTTTACTTTCTCTGAGGCACCTTCATTCATTGTTGGCCGAAAAATGCTGCTTGAAGTATCTTGCAAGTGCTCTAAATCCCAAGTGTTGTCCACAGATTCTATCGTGTGTTACTGTCATTGCCAACCTTGCTCCTCAGAATCTCATCTTATTGACTTCTATAGGGTTTGATAGAGGATCCTTAGTCACCCGATATTTCTTCATTAGGGTCCTCCAATCTTCCACCCCTTCTTTACTGTCTAAAATATCTCTCTCCTCGATGGTGTTCTTTCCAGGACTTGAACCTTGACTGCTTATACCCTTGCTTCTTTTGAAGGAGATTTCTCAAGTGTTGAGCTATAGCTTGCTCTCTTACTTTATACTCCTCTTAAAATTGTTGCACTACTAGTTGTGAGCCAAAAATCTTCTAGCTTGTAGTTGTCTTACTAATTTCATTCCAGCCATTAGACCTTCAATGTTTCTAGAACTTGTTAGCAAAAATCTAATGGGTTATTTCAACACGTCTTCAAAATGGTCCATTTGGTTCATCTTCTTCTTTGCTCATTCTTGTTTGGTTCTTCTTGTGTACTTCTCTCTTTTCTTTTTCTATCATCCATCCGACCAAATATCTTTATCATCTCTATTTTCCTTATGTATTGGTTGACCCGAGAGAATAAGTCAGCCAATGATGTAAGCTGATCAAGAGATAAGGACTCTTGGAGTTGAATGGAATGAGTACCTTAAAGCATGGCTGCTACGACAACCCTTGGTTGTAACTCATGGATATCCAAGGTTGCATTCCTGAATTGATCAATATATTGCTTCAAGCTCTCCCATTCCCTTTGTCTCACACTGAGCAAGTAAGTGCATCTTTCTTTCTCTTGCTGTTGATAATGAAGGTGCTTATGAACTCCTTTTTTAGTTGGTTGAAACAGGGGATGGAAGCCCCTTTTAATGCATAGAACCAGTCACGAGCTACATATTTTAGTGTGATGGAGAATGCTCGGCATATGATTGCATCCTCCTACCCATGTAGAAGCATGATGGACTCATAGTTTTGTATGTGCTTGTGAGGATCTTCTTTTCCTATGAAGATGGGAAGCTGATGCATCTTGAACTTTGGGAGAAATGGTTTTCCCATAATTTCCCTGGTGAAAAGGATTTCTCCTCCTTGTTGTCTCTCATCATCAGGTACTAACTTCTTTTGTACTAGGATTCTTTCAACTACCTTTTGTATATCGATCATATCCTTTGTACTTACTATGGACTGGTTGTCCAACTCCGCCTTCCTAGTGGGAGATCTAAGAACCGCCTTGCAAGTGCTCTCTACCACTTTGTGGTATTGTTTCCTTTCCCTTTGTGGATAAATCATTCCTTCTTCTCATAGGTAGACATCATGCCTTTGTTCATAATATTGGGGACAGAAGTAGGGTTCTTAGTGCTCAAGACCTTGTGGGTAGAGGCTTAAAGGTTGTTCCTCCTCCGCAGACTTTTGTTTTTCGACAACACCCCTGCTTTCAGTACGTGCATGTGTTGGTGAAGAGACTTTTTCCTCAAGAGTTTTTTTTCTTGAGCATAGCCATGATCTCCATTAGCATTCTCCTATTTTCCTCGTTTTCCTTTTTCAATGTCTCGTAGTCATTGAGTGGAACCATTGGGTTGTTGATTCCGAAAGCACCTGCTTTAGAGAGCATTCCTCGACGTCCTTGGGGATTCAAAGGACTGTAAATATCTTGAGCATCATCATTTTCATTGTGGCCAGCAACTTGAGATCTTTTCCTCATTACCATATTGTGCATTAAAGAATCGGAATAACTCCAAAAAATGTTCAAAGGAGTGCTCCGAGGTAGGCTCTGAGGAGTGCTTCGAGGTAAGCTTCGAGGAGTGCTTTGAGGTAGGTTTGGAGGAATTCTCCAAGGTAAGTTCCAAGGAATGCTTCAAGGTAGGTTCTGAGAAATTCTCCGAGGTAGGTTCTGAGGAGTTCTCCAAAACAGGTCCTGATGAGTTATTCAAAGTGAGTCCTGAGGAGTTCTCTGAGGCATGTCCTGAGTAGTCTTTTGAGGTGAGTCCTGAGAAGTTATCCGAGGTAGGTCCTGCGGAGTCCTTCGATGTAAGTCATGAGGTGTTCTTCGAGGCAGGTCCTTAGGAGTCCTTCGAGGTGAGTCTTAGAGAGTTCTTTGAGGTGGGTTCTAAGGAGTTCTTCGAGGTAGTTCTGAAGAGGTCTCCAAAGAATACGGCTTTAAGGAATGACTCTGCAAAGGAATCCAAGACTTATGACTCCAAGATATCGCTTTGGGGAAGGTTTTAGAGAAATTTTCGAAGCTGCTATGGAGAAGATTCCTAAGAATTTATCTGAGAGCTTCTAAAAAAAATTGCCAATAACTTCTTAGGATGAAAAAGATCAAACTCTAGTTGAATGGGAAAGAAAATTGAAAGAAATCAAAGACAAAAGGCTATGAACGGTTGAAAACACAGCTTTTCACTTGATTCCCCACAGACGGCGCCAATTGTTGTTGCCTCAAATCCGCAACAATGATGAAATGGATAAATGGGATGAATAATGGATCACGAACACCTTGAGTTATCTTCAAATCGTGCAAGAATAAAATGAAAGTGAGACCGGTTGGTCCTCGAGGGACTCTCCGACGCTCAAGTTGGTGTTAAGTTCGACATAACGTCAGGTGTAAATTATGGGTGTGGAGAATGTACCTCTGGAGTATGGTGGAGACATCTATTTATAGAAGAAGAGTGGTGGCATTAATGTAATTTCTACAAGCATTCTTGAAATAGGACATTCTTTGTGGACTTCTGGATTTATTTATTGAGTTGGTCTTAATGGGCTCGAGCTTATGTTACACCAATTGGTAATTTTTTATTCATTATTTGGACATATTCTAGTAAATTAACAGTAGAATGTTCTGACCGTTTGAAAAAGATATTGTCGTCAGAGGCGAAACCAAGATCTAGTATAAAAGCATCATTAATATGGACTTTAAGCCCTTGTTTGATGCAATAAAATTGAGTTAATTATTCTAAGTGCCCCGAACGAAATAGGGAAATTCAGACATTTATTTGATTCTAAAATACAAAAATTCAAAAGTAGAAGATATCAAACATATTTCTAAGTATGGAAACGCGTAGATACCTAAACTTTAAAAATGTCAGATTTTCATAATCGTGATATTTTCGCGATAAATTGATTTTTCGCGAGAAAATGAAATCAAACAGAAAAAAAGTCTTTAAAGGTCTCCAGGGGTCGCCACTAGAGATTTACAATGGTCTCCAAGGGTTTTCACTACATGTCTCCAATGATCTCCAGGGTCTCCACTAGAGGACTCTAATGGTCTCCAAAGGTCTTCACTGGAGTTTTCTATAGGTATCCAGGGGTCTCTACTAGTGGTCTTTAGGGGTCTCTACTGAAGGTCTCCAATAGTCTCTAGAGGAGTTGAGATCTCCAATGGTCACCAATGTTCTCCACTGGAGGTCTCCATAAGTCTCCGCTGGAGGTCTTCGAACCTCACTTATTTTTTTTTACAAAATTTAATTATATTTTGTTTAATGATAAATAATTAGGTCTCCAATAAATCAAACTCAACAAAATCAAGCTACACAAATCAACTAAATGCAACAAAATCAACCTGTACAAAATCAATCGTCGATAGAGGTCTTCAAAATGAACCAATGCAATCAATATTTTTAATTTTTTTCTATAAAAATCATAATGCAGCGGACCTCACAAATTATATGTATGAAAACAAACACAAACAATAGGTTATTTGTATAAAATAGTTCAACTTGAAAAAATAAAAACAAACAAATTTATTATTACAACCAAACACCACATTTTGACATTGCAATCTAGATTTGAACCCTAACAAGTACAAAATTAAAAACATAATGCAGTAGCTAGGGTTTCACCACCCAATCAATTCATCCTCAAAAACCCTAGATTCGCTGACGCCACCCAAACACGACCAAAAATCTCAACATCAAAACACAATCACCGTCGTCACCAAACAAACACCAAAAATCTCAACAAAACACAATCACTGCATGCTGACACCCAATCACCACCTCCGTTGCATCACCGTCCACGTCTATTAAGAAGGAGAACGCTTGCCATAAACCCTAGATCTTCAAAAGGTATCATTGTCTCAGTTCACCACTCAAACCCTAGATTTATTGTCACCTGTTGCCAACATGATTCACTGCCATTGAAAGTCGTCTCGGTTTATGACTCTTATCGACACGAATATGCCACCAACCAATGCGCCACCTCCTAATGTGGTCAACCAGTCACAATTTTCTGCCACCTCCCAGTCGCCACCAACCAGATGCACATAGTCCATATTGATGTCTGCTAAAATTGCATAAATAATTGGCAAAGATTTCTGGCATTTTGGTCTTATAATTGAACATTTATTATGGTATTTAAATAATTATTGTATTTTGTAGGTTTGATTTGAATTGCATGAATTTGGATTAAAAACGCGAGAAAAAGGTATGAAGATTTGATGTTCAAGATACGAATGAGATGCAAGATGGAAAGGCCCGAGAGAACCAAAGAAAATTTGTAGAAAAAATGGAAAAGGGGTAAAAAAAAAAGGTCACCACGGCTGTGGCACTCAAGCACCACGGTCGTGGCAACGCTGAAAATGGATCTCTTCTTTGCCGAAAAGAGCCACAGTTGTGGCATATAAGCACCACGGCCGTGGCAACGCTGAAACTGATTTCTTCTATTTACTATAAAGTGCCACAGCCGTGGCACTTAAAGCACCACTGTCGTGGCACTCATGGAGCTCAAAATTAACATGTGACGCAAATGCCAATACTTGTGGGGACCAAAGGCATCTTTGAAGGCATTTTTGAGAGACATTTTGTAAGGTTATTAGGTCATGTGAGGGGGGTATAAATACTCTTAAAACTTGCTCTTTTGGGTACTCTTGGTCACTCCTAGAATTATTATCTTTGTCATTTCAATTTTTAGATAGAGTGTTCTAGGGTTTTGTGCAAAAACAAAAGGAGAAGCTTGAAGGTTGAGAAACTCTTGAAGGCAAATTGAGGAGGCTTCTTCACATCAGCCCTTCCTCTATTTCTTCACATTAG
>CAODLS010164804.1:0-14348 GCA_948243855.1 Flueggea neowawraea | reverse complement strand
TTTATGATCGGGTGTTGACACTTAGACTTGAAGATAAATTTGTGAGAATTAAGGACTCTAAGGTTCAACATCATTCTGACTGACATTCGGTTTCAGAGGTTGTTTGTTTTGGTGTGGTGCAGGTACCCAACAATGAGGAGTCATTTGATGCGCCAAAGGTCAATGAAGCAGTGCCTAGAGTGAAGAAGAAGACGAGGCACAAAACTAGACGGAGGCGTAAAGTTAAAAAAGAGGAGCATGAGCCACCCCCACGAGCGAAATCTATAGGGACATGTCATTTCATATGGCGTGTCAAGAACAAGGAGGTGAATTAGTGTCGCAAGCCGATGCAAGGAGTTGATTCGATCACTTCGTACAATATGTATAAGCCTCCATGATTGGTCATGCACTAACGTCTAGCTAATGACGTTAAACAAGCGCTTCTTGGGAGGCAACCCAAGTTTGATTTAGTTGAATTTGGTTTTTATTTCGTTCTTTTAGTTCTTTTTCATTTTCGTATTTTGTTTTACTTTAGTATGTTATTTTGTTTTAGTTGTTTTTGTGTTTTGCAAGGGACTCTCACAGCTTTAGGTGCAATTCGAGCCAAGACTCATCTTTGGGGACCTAATTTCAGGGAAGTTCCAAAACTCTCTAATTTACTCCCTTCTCATTTGCTTTATATATTTTAATTCTTTACATTGAGGACAATGCAAAATTTATGTGTGGAGTATGGGTAAATTAGGGTGAATTTTTAAAATTTTTGATCGGCTTCTTGATATTGTGGTTGTGGGATGCATGTTATTTGTTGATGTGTATAGATTGACTAGTTGAGAATTTTTTATATGCATTTGTTACTGGAAGATTTGAGTTACATGTTTTAGATCCACATTAGTTTTGAGCTTGTAGCCAAATTGGTTGCTTTGGTTTTGTCTCTCGTTTAACTCATTATTTAATGAATGAAATAGTGATGCGGGCACAATATTGAAAAATTTCAATGAAAGTAGAAAAAAAAGTTTATTGGTTTGCTTGAACCTAAACCGGGACAAGTAGATAGGGTTCGATCCCTACTCCGCTGTCTTAGACATGAGTATGCAAAGCACTGCCACGAAGGGTTGTCTTAGTAACCGGAAACACTCATCACAAATGAACGGCTTTCGCATCAAACAAACTATCATTTGTGGTAGAAACTTCAAGTGCAAAATAAAGCACTAAGGTCGTTCTCGATATTTACTGACTGTATTTGTAGCAATGCAAGCCAAAATGTTGAAAATATGCAATTTATGTATGTTTATTATCGAATTTTCCCATAAATGTCTTATGCTTAAATGTTTTATGTTTAATTGAATCAATGACTTGAATGGGTGATCGAGTCAAATCGGCTACTTTGGTTTTGAGTTCTAACTCGTGTGTGGTTTGGGACTTCGATTTGGATTGACTAGTGATATATGCATCTCTTAGATTCTCTACCACTCAGTTTATTTTTGTTGACATTTAATGTGAAGTTCCATGCCGCGGTAGATTGAATTTGATTGAAATGTTTATGTTTTTCCCTTGTTTTAATTCTTTCTTTGCTTGAGGACAAGCAAAAGCTTAAGTGTGGGTTATTTTGATGAACGCATATTTATACGTATTTATGTGCATCAATTTATATTGTTTTGAACACGAATTGAGCGTTTGTCATTAGTTTTGGTACTTTTATGCTTTATATTGTGTTTTTCAGATAAATTGATGATGTCTTGGTGAAACGAATGAAAACAAGTCGAAACGGGGCTTGAACAATGATATTTGAGGCATTGAGAGTGAGACACGGCCTTGGAATGATGAAACACGCCCGTGTGACACTTGAGGAAGCAAATCCGTGCACAGCTGAGCATCCACGGATAGATTGTGGAGGTCCACGGCCCTCGGAGTGGCCGTGTAACCCACTGGAACTTAACACACAAGGCACACGGACAAGACTTGAAACACACGATCAGAGGATCCCATCACACGGATAAGAAGTCGTGTCCGTGTGGATGAAGCAGCCAAGACACGGACATATTTGATATTACACTGACAGCATGGCTTGGACACGGACATAAATTGTGTCCATGTCTTGTGTTCAAGTACAGAAATTAAGGGAATTTTGGAGCACACGGACAGAGCTGTTTGGGCACGGCCGTGCCCGTGACCGTGTCTTATTCTAGACGCCCTAAATCGCCTATTTAAGTGGGTTTCGGCATTCATTCAAGGGAGAGCCGACTTGGAGACACAAATACACATCTTTAAAGGCTAAAGAACGTGGGAACGAAGGAGAACATCATTGGGCATTAAGAACGAAGAGATTTCGCGAAGAATTGGATGATTCAATCATCAGTTTTCCTTATCTCTCTATATTTGTCTTTAATCTTATTGTTTATCTCTCAATTGTTATGAACTAATTGTTTTGTGTACCTAGATGTGATGAACCCTAGGCAGATTATGTGATGTTGGATTATGTTATTCATTCAATGAATTTATGGATTGCGACTCAATTATGATTTATATTGCGTATTATTGAATTGATTGTTGCTAGCCTTTCAATTCCAATATTGTTTCATGCATGTGTAATCGAGAGATTCTATGTATGATAGAGCGTTCATAATTGAGAGGAGTTGCATGTAAACCTAGAGATAGGTCGACATAGATCCTCTGGATTAGGGTCAAACCTAATAGAGAAATTCATAGAGTAGAGTGTTAAAGCAACGTCAGGGGTTTTAATTAAGAAGAGATTCCGGTTAATCAACCTAGTAGTTAGGCATTAGCTAACTCGAGAGAGAGGTTAATATACCTTAGAAATTTCCACGGTCCAATTGCATGAATGATTGTTTGAATAACGAGTCCTTGTTAGTTAATTCGGTCTAGGGGGATTCAGCGTCTAGGTATCATCTTCCCATCGTTTATTCTATCGTTTACATTTGTTTAGTTTATTTAATTTATAGATTCGAAATCAATTAATTTATCGGCTAGATAATAGAGGAAGAGTGAGTAGCTAATAATCGTAGTCTTTGTGGGATACAACACTCGGTACTCAATGGTCCACTTGCTATAGACGATAGGTACACTTGCCTTAGTCTTTAGGTGTAAACCTTGACAACACCACAAGGCCACCAAAGTCTTTGAATAATTTCAGCTCAAATCCAATACAACATAATTCAAATCCAAGTCCATAATGAGTTTAATTAGGCGTAATTTAATTGGGCTGGCCAAATTTGTTTTTTGTCATAAAATTATTCGACTATTTTTATGTATTTCTTTTTATGGCAAGTAGCATATAGTTAGGAGTCCTAGTCTATCGAGGACAGCTATTGTAAGGCTATTTAATCCATTCCCAGTCGAATGTATTAAGAGAATTTTTGATGAAATTAAACCTTAAAAGCCGAGATTGCTTTTGTCTTTGTGCTCTTGCGTAGAATACATGTCTTTAAGGAACATTCAAGGAGCTTGATCACCTTCTTGTGGAGTGTTTTGAAATCGGAATTCTGAAACGAGTTTTCTTTATTCTAATTCCTTGATCATTCACCTAAGCAACCTATTTTCTAACCATTCTTGGGGGTTGAAACCGAATTGTTGTTGAGGGTTTTTGCATTAATGTGTTGGGGGTCCGAATACTCAAGGGGTTCTCAAGCTTATTCGTGGAGGTCCGAATACGAAAATTTTTGCCGCTACACACAATATTTAAAAATTTTAATTTATTTAATGGTTGTCAATTTGGTGTACAGAAGTGTACGTGTACAAAGGTGTACACAACCTGAAATTTAGGTGTACCAAGATGTACACAAAATGAAATTTAGGTGTACAAAGGTGTACACGACCTGAAATTTATGTGGACAAAGGTGTACACGAAATGACATTTAGGTGTACACAACATGAAATTCAGGTGTACAATATAAAATTTATGTGTACAAAGGTGTACACAAAAATTAATTTAGGTATATAAAGGTGTACAAACCTGAAATTTAGTTGCACACCTAAATTTATTTTTATGGATTGAATTGCACTAGTGGTTTAAGTGTAGTTGAAATTTCTCTAACTCGCAATTTGCAGCGCGCTTTGGTTTGAAGACTTAAAACCTACCAAATCGCACTGCTTACCCCCATAGTTTATGCACTTATCCATCATTGTCAAAAAAATAATTAGAGGTGATACTACATCATTAACAACCCACAATCATTCACCTAAAAAATTAGAGGCAATACATTGCATAATTAACTATGCCACACATATGTAACCTTAAAATGATCACTTACATATGGAATATTTATCATCATTAACAATTCGCCATCAAAGTTAGTCATAAGTGTAAGAAGGCGTACATTGGTGTACAAAGGTGTACATATGTGTTCAAAGGTGTTCATAGTTGTTCAAAGATGTACATAAATGTTCAGAGGTGTACATAGGTGTTCATAGGTTTATAAGGGTGTACAAAGATGTTCATAGGTTTTGAAATGTGTGTATAGTTGTTCAAAGGTGTACATAGGTGTCCAAAGGTGTTCATAAATGTACATAGGTGTTCATAGTTGTACAAAGGTTTTCATAGGTTATAACACACCCTATCCTATCATATATCCATACTATAACATGAAATTGCAATCGTAAAACATGTATTCATACAGATCATCATCTACAAATGTACATAAAAAGAATTATTCAAAACATATAAACAAGTTAAACAAAAGCACAGCTAACACTCTATGTTTCCTCTCAAAACCATCTATACAATGGTAACACAATGCAGAGGAGTGGGAGTGTGGGGCCCATCCATATCACATGTGCTCCTTATGTATAAGTCAATGAGCATCACGCTTGATCAACTCCCAAAAATTGTATATGCTATAAATCTGAAAAACATTAGCGCTTTATATGAATCACTACTCAGTGAGAGAAACTATCATAAGTAAATCCACAACATATAGTAGACGCATCCAATTTTATATATATATATATATATAACGATGCAAGTGAATACAATTCTGGTTTTATTTTGGAGCTTGGCTAGAACATGATAAGTCTCAACCCGGGTCCGATACAGTACGATAACGATGGGGACATAAGTCTCTAAAAATGATATGATGACCAGCTCGTAAACGATGCACAATGGAGACTTAAAGTCTCTCTCTCTCTCTCTCTATATATATATATATATATATATATATATATATATATCTGATAACGTTGGAGACATTTAGTCTCATAAACAACAACGATGGAGAAGTTAAACATGTTGGCCAAGTCCACCTTTTAAGTCCAGAGTGCAAGTGTTATGTCACCAATACAATTTTCAATCCATATATGCATATTAACAATAACGATAATGGTAGCAATATATCATTTCATATCAGCATATGTCCGATAGCGATAAATCCGATTAAATAAAATATTCATATTATACGATCATCCATATCCGATAATATCAAATAGTATCTTTTAGCATTTAATTTCAACAAATTCATAGATAACCCAAGGCATACACACATGTCATCTATATGCATCTCAACATTTCCAATATTTACACATACGATCCAAGATCATCACGTATGCACATATCACGATAAAACTATCAAGTTTAGCACTTTCAAACACACAACAAACAAGTGGAGACACCTCCAGTTTCTATTCACTGTGCCTCTGGTATATGTGTCATGCATCGAGGACTCTTAGTTCCCACCTATAAAATACTAAAAATTATATTTATCAATATCTACATTGTTTGTAAAATTATAGATCAATATAGATTCCTTTGAATTTAATCCTCATATCTTAGCGATTTACTCAATTCTTCGAATTTCATTAAACTATGGACCAAATGCATATATAACCTACAAATATCTGTTTTCATTCTGTTTTTGTGTTCTGTTTTATGAAATTTCAGTTTCGGTCCCTATTGTTGAAAATTCATCAAAATGGTCCCTATACTTAATATTTTATGTTATCCAATTAAGACAGTCTTTCATCCTTTCAACATATATGGAGCTAAATGTTTCTAAATAACTTGATATAAATTTTCGATGACATAATACATCCATAGCTTCCTGTACAGTTAAAATATGAATCGTAATTCAACTTATAGAGTTTATAGTGAATTTTTTAATTCATGCCTAATGTTGTTAGGCTTCTACTTAAGGACAGATTTAGCACCACATAGTGTTTTAACTATAATTCATTCATTCCAGCCCAAATTAAGATCTACAAATTGATTCCAAAACTATTCATACACATCGTTCTAACTATATAAATAGTATTTTCTAATTCGTTTTACACAATATTTGGTAAATTTTCAAAGTCAGTGTAGGGGTTGTAACAGGGCAGCCTAACCTTCATTCAGTTTTTAGCTCGTCGTTTATTCTATTCTATTCCAAATCAAGAGCGGTTTGTTCCTGAAGAAACTAGACTCATACGTACTAGTTTATGTAAAATGTTAAAGCCTACTTCAAAATACAGAAAACACAGCATATCCTAGAATCCAATCCTGAGTTTGGTTCCACAACCGGAAACTAGTTGTGAATAATTCTCTGTTTATCCTTTTAATTCCAGTTAGTTAACCATCAATCAACATATGAAATTAGCTTAGAAGAATCTAATGAAGTCTACATCAGTCCGGAAATAAAAGTCAGATTGAAGAATTCTAAACGACTAATGAAAAGAGAGTTGTTGTTAATGATATTTACCTTAACACCTTCGATTGCGGACTTAATTTTTGTGTCTAGTAGAGATCATTTCCTTGACAAGGTTTGGCAGAACTAGTGGAGTTTTGAGAGACTGGTTCGTGCAATTAGAATGAAATAAGACACACATATTAGGTAGGTTTAACATATCTATGAAGTAAACCGACTTAGTACTTATTATTATTATTATTATTATTATTATTATTTCTTTTGTTTTTCTTTTGTTTCTTTCATTATTCCTTTAATTCTGTTTTTATTTTGCTAACGTACATGTGTTCAGGTGCACGATATAATCTAATCATGTGGACACTTCTAGAATATTTGGACACCAACATGTTTAGCAAGTTATTAGGTTGATAATTGACACTTATACAAACTATTTAAATTTCACCCTATTTCTTTGTTTTCATTTCTTTTAGTGCTCTCTAATTATTGCTTAACATATTTTATTCAAGACCTTAATCTGTCCAATCCTATTAGACACACACTAAGAATAAGATTTCAACTCTAGCCATAAAACTAATACTATAGTTTTATTTGATATTTATTGTGACTACGTAATTGTACCTTATAATTATTTCCAAACTAATTCCTTAAATATTCATATTTCATCTTATATTATAACTATATATAACAAGTTCTATATGAAAATGCTTATGCAATGCATGTACTGATAAATGTATACTATGCATGGTTATTTAGAGTTAGGGTGTCACATAGGTATTCAAAGATGTTCATAGGTGTACAAAAGTATTCAAAGGTGCACCCAAACTATATAGCTTATATATTATACCTTAAAATATATACTATAAACTCAATTAAACTACTTGTAATGTCTACGTACTATACCATAAACTATATATCCTAAACTTCGAACACAAAACTTCAAACAAGGGTGTTTGAATGCCTACGAAGGTGTTCAAAGGTCTACTTAGGTGTTCAAGGGTGTTCAACGACGTTTATAGGTGTTCAAGGGTGTTCATAGGTGTACAAAGGTGTTCAAGGGCGTTTGTAGGTGCACAAAGGTGTACATAGGTGTTTAAGTGTGTCCAAAGGTGTTCAAAGTTTCAAGTTGTACACCTTTGCATGCCTAAATTTCATATTGTGTACACCTTTGTACACCTAAATTTTGAAGGTGTATATATAAATTTCATCAAAGGTGTACAACATGAAATTTAAGTGTACAAAGGTGTACACAACATGTTGTACACCTTTGTGCAGAATCTGTTCACTGTATATAACTAATTAATATTTTGTATAGAATCTCTTTATTGCATATTTCTACCTTAAAATGTGGCTTTAGAATTTTTGTGAAAATACTAATACGCCCACACATTTTTTTTTCAATTTTCTACCCATTTCTCCTCTCTCTTCTCTCCCACTCTATCTACCTTTCTCGCCTAACTCTCTCTCTTCGACTTCACTCAAAATTTGTTGCCAATCTCTCTTTCCACTCCCTTTTCCTTAGTCGTTCTCACCTCGTTGTCTTTTCCCTCCCTTCACCTTAGGAACAAACCCTGGAGCCAAATCACTGCATTTATAGTTCGTCCTTAGTCGCATTTGCATCGTCTATCATATTGTCGTCTGGTCTCCTCTTTCTCTGTCACTCTCACCTCTTTTGATCTCCTCTCTCTTGGTCATCTCATTCTATCCTCTCTCTCGCCAATCAATTTCATCTTTCTATTCTGTCTCGTTCACTTCTATGTGCTCTCTCTCTCTCTCTCTATGGTCAATCTCTTCTGTTTTTTAGTATGTTTCTGTTCGGTGATGGAATTATCACAATTGGCAAGATTGGATATGTTTGCTAGTGGATTTTTGTGAAGGTAAACCCAAATTCACCTCATAAGCAAGTGAGGTTTGTGGATTATTTTGTTTTGCTTTCTTTGAGGCTTTTCGATTGATGGGTTTTTAAGGTAGGAGTTGTTTATGTGATGGTGGTGGCGGTTAGAAGTCATTTCTATCAGCAGATTTTGTAGTAGATGGAGGTGTCGAAAGAAGATTGAAACAGAGACAAAGGAGATGGAGAAAATTGGATCTTGTTGTAGTTAGCCGAAGCCGGGAAAGGGTTGGGTTGTTCAAGGGCATTTAGAAATAGAGAGGAGTGTAGATTGTAGATTTCCATTGATTTTGATTGGTGGAATCTTTGATTGTAGATTGTGATTTTTTTTAGTTTTATTTCTTTTGATTCCAGTTTGTTTAATTGTACATTTATGTTAATTTTATGTTTGATTTTGATCGTAGATTTTAGATTGTTCTTGAAAATCAGTGGATTTATTATTGATCGAATGGATGTTTGTTTGTTGTGTTGAAAACTAAATGGATCCATTTCGGTCTAATTTTTTTTCTTCAGATTGTTGCATTGAAAATTTGAGCTTTGATGTAGAGAGAGATTGATAGAGAGACTGAGAGAGATACCGAGAGGGAAAGAAAGGAGTAGGCTGAGAGAGAGAGAGAGAGAGAAGAAGAAGAAGAAGAAGAGAGGGAAAGGTAAAAGAATAAAGGACAAGACAAAAAAGGGTATTATAGTCATTTATTATATTTTAATCTTGCCATGCAGCTTTGCTCCTAGCATTTAAAATAGCTCATGCCAAATTATGTCTTTGCCATTTGACTACAACATGCTATGTCCATTACATCCTCTCTCTATATTATTGGCTATAGAAATCATTACTCCTTTTCATAATTACCCTTGCCAACGTGGACTTTTTTAGTCAATCGGTGATGCCACATCAGCATACGAATTGAGATGAGAAATATTTCCCTAATAAAAAAATTAAGTGAAAGAATTTGTGGCAACCCACCTAATCTACTTGAAACATTGCCCAAGTGGTCACATAATTGAGCAATCCAAGCAAACTATCCAACAATCATTATAATCAACTCAATAAGCAAAATAAATAAAATAAAGACAATACCCATTAAATGACGTCAAGAAAAATCCACTCAATTGAGCTTTTTTCATGTCATCACTCATCATTTGGTTGGGTTGTGCACTATATCCTTTGACCATGGGGGTGTGGCACGTGCATTGAGGTTGTGGCGGAATAGATTGGATCTCTAAGGGTACCTGTTATGCGTGCTCAATATGGAAACATTAAGCCCGTATAACCATTCTCTTCCCATAGGGGAGATAATGGTGAAGCCATGAGCTCCATCTGAACGATGCTGATATGTCTTAAATTTACATATTACTTCAAGCATTAAAGTGTAGCATTTTTACCATCCATGTGCTTAATTGTCGATGTTTTTATATGTTTTCATGTTTTTTGTAGGTTGATGAAGAATGAAGTAAATTATATGAAAATATCATGGAAAACATGTTTTTGAAGTTAGACGATTGATTGGAGAAAGTGCGATGAAGATCGCATCAAAGGATGGGAAGATCGCGATGGGCTATTTGGCTGTTAGAGGAGCCAAGGCTGGTCACGGCCGTGAGATTTGGAACCTCACGGCCGTGACCCCTTCTAGTAGCCACTCATGATCGTGACCAACAGAAATCACGGATGTGAGTCACCTGCAGAAAGGACAAATTTTCATGGCGACAATGGGCTATTTGGGGGACCGTTTTGTGGACACTTAGGGGCATTTTTGGCCACATTTTCTCTAGGGTTTCATCACATTCTTCCACACACTTTCTCACATTCATTTTATTTTTATAATAGCAAGAACACAATTTCTCTCTCTCTTTTCTTTGAAGAACATTATTTTAGGGTTTGGAGGAGAAGAAGAGGAGCACTTCAAGGCTTAAGGAATTCTCTACAAATATACATAGAGCAACTTTCTCTACACTCTATTCTTTCTCTTTCTTCCTCATTTTCATTGTTATCTACCATGACTTATGTTGTATATCATTGTCTTATTTTTATGAATATGATTATTGTAGGTTAAACCCTTGGTAAGGGTTGAGAGATGTAGACTTTGATGGATGTTTGTTATATTTATGAATGGATTTGAGGTATTTCATGTCATATTTTGTGTTGTGTTGGATTGATTCAATGACTTGTATGAATGAATGTTGTTATGCTTGATAAACATGATAATGTTAATGACAAGTTTAGGTGAAGGATCAAAAGAAGAAACCTAAATGAGGTTGACAAGAATTGAAATTACCATACTTAGGGTAGAAATACTCTATGTCGGTAAGGTGTTCGATGAAAGTCCCGAATGAACTTAATGAGTTTAATTAGTTAGGTGAGGCCGAAAGGACCCTCCTAATAAATATAGACATAGCTTGAATGAACTCGGGAGAGGCTTTAAGCGATATTAGTGAGAGAGCATTCATTCCATTAAGAATCCGTTCATAAGTATAACAAATGGAAGTCTCGGTCAAGTGTCAAAAACCCTAACACGTTTCATTTATTTCCTTAATCCACAATTGATTTTTAGCATTTGTTTTATTGCATTTGAGTCTTTCAATTTAAAACCAACAACCAACCATTGAACCTTTTATTTTTATTGTCATGGATCGACCACATTAGCAAATCGTTCCCTTGGGTTCGATACCTTAGCAATACTCCAAAGGTAAAATTTATTACTACACCAATAACCGTGCGCTTGTGGATAGTCGGTCAATTTTTTGTATCAAACTCCCCCACACTTACTCGATTACTTGTCCTCAAGCATTCAATAACTCAAAATTAATCAAGAACCTTGATTCCTAAACATTACCCTTGTTATCCCCACATCATGTTCCATCCTAATCGACATGCACCGAATATTCAAACAAAAATACAACTAACGCCAGGTTAGCCGACAACTTTTAGAAAAGATTATCTCCAAACTAGTAATGCCCCCTAAAAGGATAGCCGAATTCACACCCTCACAAGTTACACTCCATCTCTCAAGGTGTTTAGGAGTAATATTTCACTCAAATCACCCATAGCAAGGCTTACTAAAGTTTGGTGCAAAGTCAAATCGTTACCATTATAATAATTCACACCAAAATACCGATCAAAAAACACTTTTATTGGCTTATAATGGGGCTAATGAATGGTTTAATAAGTTGAGAGAATAATGATGAAAGTAAGTGATACATGCCATTACATAAACATAACAAATCAATGCAAACTAAAATAAACTACATGTCTTTGCTTAATAAAACAAGGTTGCCTCTATTTACCACCATTTTTGTTGCTTTTCTTCCTTTCTTCATTCATTTTTTTTTTCTTTTCTTCTTTTTCTTTTTCTTTTTTTTTTTATATGAACAGAAGAAAGCAACGTTACATTTTAGTAAAAACATAAAAATTGCTTTACCACTTAAGCACTAATTACATTTGCAAGACATGTTTAATTCCAATTTCAATTTTAGCATTGACATAAAAACACAACAATTATCAAGTTAGCAATGTATCACTAATAAAAGTCTCTCAACTTAGGGTTCAACTGTTGAAGTTTAGAACAAAATGAGGATGGTTAATTGGGTTTCAAACAAGAAAAAGGTCAAGGCTTAAAAGTGGTGATCAAAGGATTAATATAAACAGGTAGATATTGAAAGAAAAAGGTAAATAAAAGGTCATCATTTCGGTATCTCAATATGACAAGGTGTGGTCTTCGAAATGTACCTCAAAACAAATTCTAGCAGGGTCCTACTATGAATGATAAATACACACATCAAGAACATAAAGTGTTTAATATCTCAAAATCTCACAAGGGTGTGTGTAAATCCGAACTAATCCTTCTCGGCTCTAGTACTAGGGGTTGTCTTTTCCTGAAGCTAAGGTGCGTAGAAACCTAAGTTATACATGAATGGGTATATAAAGGATTTTAGGTTTCAAAGTATTTGAACATTTTAAGTTATTCAATATCAAAGACCAACATCGAATAAGTGAATTTCAAGCAAAAATTCAAAATTTGGATCATATTTTCAAGCAATTTTCAAGTAAGATCACATGCAAGCAATGGCATATAAACAATTAAGCATGAACAATCACTAAACCCTCCCCCACACTTATTTTGAACATTGTCCCTAATGTTTGCTAAAATAAATCTGGATTAACAACACAACAAAGGGACAAGTTCATTTTCAATTTTAAGCATAAAAGTAAAGGAATTAGGATTTAGAATGCTTCTCTATTTTCTCTTTGCTTGGATGTGCTCTTCCTTGGGATGTATGGCTTCCTTTTTAGGGCATTGAAACAAAATGCAGATACATATATAACAGACATTAGAAATCAAATGTTGGTATTGTGGCGGTAATGAATGCATGATATGCAATGCAAATGCAGACACTCGATCTACGATGAAAACCCTATTTCGGTTGAAGATCAAACTCTGAAACCTTGAAAATCGAAATCTACGCGAAATTCCAGTGAAATCCCTCAACTTCTATAAAATTACCATTTAGTCCCCGAGACTTGAAAAATTACCAACTAGTCCTTAAAATATCCTCAATTTCTTCAATTAATCCAAAAATTTCAAAAACTATAATTAGGTCCTCAAAGTCTCCAAAATACCCAAATCAACCCTCTAACATGTGTGAAATTATATTATGACCCCTAAATGCAAAATTACACCATGGTCCCCAATGGAAAATTCCAAAATAGTCCCTACTTTCATTCCACTCAATTCAAATCATTTCCAAGCATCCATTCACCTCCTAACACCCTCTAGTACATAAATCAGTCATTCTTTGCATCAAACAACACCAAAAACCCTTACTTTCTCTTCAAATCCGTCACAACCATACCCCATCCCCCAAATAAACTCCATCAAATATCCATAAATCACATGCTTTCTTGTGCATTCTAGCCCTAGAAACATAGATATATCAAAAACCCATTCAAGTTTATTGAAAACCCCTCAAAAATTCAGACATACAACACCCAATCAAAACCATTTCATATTCTTTCCAAGAACAACCAAAAACTCATGAAGAATGACAAGAAAATCAAGTAGGGAAGTGAATATTACCTCAAGGAAGGATGGAGAAGTATTGTAGGATCAAAATGAAAGAGATTTGGTTGTTTCAGAGAGAGAAACGACGGAGAAAGTGAGTGAGGAATGAAGAGGGGTCATTTTAGTGTTTATGAAGACAAAGAAAGGAAAAACGGTGGAGTTTTGATGATTTTAGCCTAATTTTTGCAAGATACGGGCTGAGACACTGCCGTGTCTCTGCTCGTGTAGTGCCCGACTGAAGAAAATTTCAAAACACGGCCATTTGAAGGAAGACACGGATGACTTTGTGGAGGACACAAACACGACCTCTCCGTCCGTGTATTGGCCTCCCAAATACGGTCTGGCCCCTTTTTAAACACGGTCAAATGGTTGACAGTGTCCTTGTCCGTGTACCCCTCAACAAGACTTCTCTCTCCCGAAACACCTCCTTCGATGGCTCAATTGTTCCACGAGATCAAAGGGTCATCATCCAACTTAAATCCATAAATTTAAATCACCCAAAACACCAATTCAATTGTTCAAGCACCAAATCAAATATTAAAATCATACATGCCCACACTCGAATACCATCAAAATGGATGAGACATTACAGTTTGGATTAGGGACCGTTTGGAAAAAAATGGTCCCTACCTTTTTTTTGTTTTCCTATCAATTTCATCTATAAATACCCATAATTTGCACTTCATTTCATTTTTATACACAATTTCAATTATATTTTCCTCTCTTCTCCTAGCAAATACACACAATCTGAATTACAATTCTCTCTCTTATCTTGTCGAATGGATTCAAACC